>VWYE01007248.1:340889-389816 GCA_013398995.1 Alaudala cheleensis
TCTTTTTTTGTTTGTTTGTTTTTGTTTTGGGGGTTTTTTGTGGTTTTTTTTTTTTTTGGACATGGGTCAGCTATTCTTCAGTACACTCACTGTCTTCAAAACTGTTTTGCAAATTATAATCTGTTGAAGAGCTTATTTGCTCCCTGTGCCCAGGCAGAAATAATTTGTATCCAAAACTACAGCAAAACTTATTCACAAATTTCATAACTACACAGCTTAGAGCACAACTGGATATGGAGAGTGGCTTTATTTTCTGCACAAGACACAAATCAAATATATATGGGAATTCCTACCAGGTTCAGGTAGCTAAAACATGATTTTTGGAAATACCTTTAAGGAAATAATGTCACATCTCATCAGGACATCCAAGGTGGTTTGTCTTCTTGTTTTGGATTTTTTTTCCTTCTTATTGTTCAGTCATTGTTTTAATTTTTAAATTGTTTTATTGCTTTAAGTGTTTCAAATGAAGAATGCGAAAATTTACTGTAATTTTGTTGGTCATTAACCATTAGGTAAGACTTAACTGAAAGTGCAGAATGCAACACACAAAATATTTAACAGACTGAAACATTGGGCTGGTTTTATGATCTGATTTCTGCTTTTGGGAGTCAGTCAAGAAAAAGGAAGAATGAAAACAACTTTTGAACTTGGTGGTACCATAAAAATTCTGATTTTATGTTTTCTTTATCTATCCCTTTAAATTAGAGAAAGGACTACTTACAACCTAAACTGGTCCTTTTCAAAGTAATTTTTTCTTCAAGGTTTTCAGGAGTTCTATCAAACCTGAGGCAGAGGAATGGTGGCCTATTTTATCTCTAGAAAGACAGAGAAATCCATGCATAGAGCTAGAAAGATTTCATAACCTTTACAATAGAAGGAAGACCCTGAAGACAAAAAGTAGGGAAAGGAGTGATCTTTAGCAAAGCACCTTGCAAAGGGAGCTTAATTTACTGAGCTATTTCCTGACCATGGAAGCTGAAGTTCCATCTCTATAGCTCAATAAAAGTCCAGGGATTGATATTTTGCTGAAAGGCTGACTGCTGCCAGCTGGCTGTGCTCCACAATGCTTAGGGCTAGCCACCTCTGCAAGAAATTTGTCTTGGAGAGAGCAAGCTGGAGTACTCCAAAAAAGAAAGGGAGCCAGGAAGTGCTGTTAACAATTAGGTATTAAGGGTCATATGGTCCAGTGCTGACCTCAGTCTTTGGCCCCTTTTTTAAATACAGTACAGAGGTATCCAGAGATAACTTTAGCCTGGCATTATCCACTGGATTCCATCTGGTTCTCCAGATGAGAGAAGGACATTGCAAACAGAGATCAGTATCAACAGTGTATGACTAGTTCCAGCTTAAGAGTCCATATCCAACTTATATCAATTAGAATAAAAATTAAACTCGTGTATTCTTTTTTTAACCTATTATCAGAAACATTTTTTATGTCCTTCCTAATTTAATGTTCTGTTTTGTTTTTACTGTTTTCAATGTAATAACAAAGATTATATTGAAAAACCTGAACTGGTTCCATGCTTAGTAATATATTTGATTTTGAATTCTTCTGATGAATGTAATGAGAATATTGAGAAATATTAAGAGCTTTGCTGGATTGAGGCCAAGATTAACATTGCTAGATAGACTAAGCTATATTTTACATAAGCTTTAACTGAATGTTCATAGTCCTTCTCTGTAATGTTGAAAATGAAAATCAGTCCCAGCTAAGTAGACTAGAGACATTACACAGTGTACCACAGCAGGAAGGGTAAGTTGAAGGTTGTCAGTTTGCTTAATGCTGAACTAAAACTAAAGGCTGTTTCTAAATGTTTGAAATAATAGGACCATCGTGGATCTCAAATCCAGTTTAATCCTCTTTGGCAGCATAATACATTTCTAAAGCCACATAATCAAAGGGTGGGGAAGAAAATGATCAGTTTTAACAGACAGACTAGAATTTCGACCTCTGTATGAAACCTATGTGTTTAATACATAAGCAGATGCATTTTTCCTATAAATAATTTTATATATTAAAAAATACACTATTTCTTTAAGGTTTTGGCGATTTAGTAATTTTTCTTTCTTCTTCTATATTTGTTTTATTTCTCCCTAAAGAATTTTTTTTACCAGTGTTCTTCTGGTGAAACAACCTGTCCAGCTTTTTGCCTGAAAAGCTGTGCTTTATAGGACTAACGGTGTCGAGCTGACTGTCGGCATGTATTGCAAAGCTAGCCCTTTCAAAGCCAGGATTTCATTTCCTAGTCTTGAAAATAATACATTTGATACATTTTTATTAATGGTCACAGTTTTTTATTATTAGCTCCTGGTGACTTGTAAACTCAGGAACTGGGACACATTGCATTAGGTACTATACTGCCTCTCCTAACCTTACTGCAGTCCAAATAAGTACTGTAAGAAAGATCAAAAAACCAAAAGCAAAACACACTAAAAAGTTAATTTTAAGGCAGATGACACTGTTCTAGAGGTATAATTTCAGGAAAGTAAATTGTAGGATGTGAAGTGCTTAGGTAAAGTAAAAGGAGAAAAAGGGTATGCTAATTAATGAAGAAATTGTAGGGGGAAGATAGGTCAGAAAGGGACTGCTGGAGTGAATTCAAACCAAAGGTACTTTGAGAAGAGAGATCAGGGGAACTGGACTGAAATGCTTCAGGAGAGAGCAAAGTGGTTCCTACCAGACCCCAGATTTGGTTCTCTGTTTTAGCTGATTGCATGCTCCTGCTCCTAGATTAAAGTGGGAAAGAAATACCTTTCTAACTATTCAGCTTTAGAATCTCCTCTGTGTGAAATCTTGTTTACTATGGTCTTCATAGTAGAAGAGAAATCATAGAGGTTAATACCCCTTAATATTAATGAACTTTTTTTTTTTTGTAAATCATCAACTGTGCCAGTGTTGAAAAGCATGCTCGTAACCAGTATGTGGACTTGGTTCATTTGCAGAGTTGCAGATTAAGGGTGTCATACATGCATTGACACAGTTCCTGTTGTAGTTTATTTTCCCAGTGATCCATGTGAGTAAGGTCTCTGTAAGCATGAAGTGATACAATCATTAATAACTTTTGTAATCTTTGTAAATGGTTCATGGGTAAGGACAATTTATCTCGTATTTTGATTTGGTTGGAGTCTAGAAAGTGATGGCAATGCATTTAATATAAGAAATTTAAATTTCACTTAAATGTTTCTGTGTTTTAATCATGTCATGTCATGTAAAAATAACAGTAAAATTTACATGACATTATCTGTCTTTTTCATGGTATTTGTTTAAATCTTGGAAGAATTTGGCAATGACTTGTTTTATATCTTTACAAACTAAATCAATATAAATCAATACTTTTACCATCAAATGCAGCACATCCATTATCTTTCTGTACAACTTCATAGTGAAGAATCTGATAGTAGGAAAATACACAGACCCACATGTATAATTGTGTTACACAAAATGTATAAATTAACAACCATTTTGACTTCTAGTGGAAGTACTTCTTAGGTGAGTTAGTTACATTTGAAAATGGGTCCTATTTTGCTAGGGTATTTTAGGACTTTTGAAATATCATTTCTGCTCAGTAAAACAAGGACCTGAAATATCAATCTAACTGAAATCACAATTTTAAAAGCATAAAAGTGTACATATCAAATTTCATGCATGACCAAGATCCTGTCTGTGCAAGTCTGTTTTCCAGTGTCAGAGATGTTTTGAATTGGCCATTATGGAGGGCTGTTCAGATCCCTTTCAGCTGCATTTTGAACTTGATGTTTTTTCATACTTTTTCACATGCGTTTGCCAGATGTAATTCATGTGCTGATTGGATGTGTCTGTTAAGTTAATACACAAAATTTTATTGTTTATCTCATGTAACATAATAATGCTCATTTCATTTTTCAATAATGGCCTTGCTTGGGGCTCAAATTACATGAGTTACTCTCATAAAAATAATTTAAAATTCATCCATCTGATATATAGTGCCAGTTTAAGAAATCATGGGGGTTTTGGATGAAATTATCCTTACCTGTGTGCAGAGACTAATGTGGATTTTGAAACAGAACATGAATCACAAAATCACAGAATAATTTATGTTGTAAGACATAATTTAATTTGACTCCCCTCTTAAAGCAGATCAGGTTGCTAAGGGCTTTTTAAAATCTTGAAGACCTCTAAGGAGGTAGATCCCATAACTTCTCTAAGCAATCTGGGCCAATGTTTGACCATAGTCACAAAAAAGTTCCCTTTTATCTACTCAGAATCTCCCTGCAGCAAGATGTGTCTGCTGCATAGTCTGTTTCTCTTGAACACTAAATGTGTTGGGGACAGTGCTGGTATGCTGAGGACAGATGTGTACAGCTGATGTGGAATAGACCATATTTGTTACATTCAACAACATTGTCCTGCAAAAGTAGGAGGTTGCACCCAAACTCTGTTGCTGATGGCTCCTAGCCCATGTCAACTCTTGTCTAGTCCTCAAAATGGTTTAGGACTAAAATGTGAAAGCCAAAAATATACACAGGACATACCAGAGATTCTGCTTGTTCAACAGTACAGATCAAGTTCCAGAGCCTGGAACTGTGGAAATTGAATAGCTTTTTCCTTGATATACTCGTCTCTTCCTGTGTCACATCATCAGTACCTCCTCATCGTACATAGTATACTTTGTAAGGCTTGGAGACTGGCTTTTCCCTCTCTATCTGTGGGGTAAATGAATTCATTTTCATTACAGAATCACCACGGAGTCATAGAATAATTTGAGTTGGCAGAAACCTTTAAAGGTCATCTGGTTGAATCACTCCACAATTAGCATAGACATTTTACCCTAGACCACACAGCTCCTCCAACTTGACCCTGATGTTTTCCCAGCGATGGGGTATCTACCACTTCCCTGGCAACCTTCTCTAGTTCTCATTGTAAAAAAATTTTTTTCATATTTTTATATTTCTTATCTAAATCAACTCTTTGGTGTAAATCCAGTACACCTCGTCCTATTGCAATAGACCCTGTTTAAGTACTGAAAAGCTGCAATAAGGTCTCCCCAGAGCCTTCTCTTCTCCAGTCTGAACAACCTAAAGTTCAGCCTTTCCTCATAGGAGAGGGGCTCCAGACCTTTGATCATTTTTGTTTTCCTCCTCTGAAGTCACTCCACCAGGTCCATGATTTCTCTATGTTGGGAGCTCCTGAGCTGGATGCAGGACTCCAGGTGGGGCCTCATGGGAGTGTGGCAGGGGGAGAACACCACCTCCCTCAGCCTGCTGTCTATGTTTCTTTTGATGCAGCCTGGGACATGATTGGCTTTCTGGGCTGCAAGTACATTTCTGCTGTCTTTTAAGCTCTTTCTCAGCTGCTGCTGACTTGCCCCTGTATTTTGTTTAGGTCTTTTTCAGGTTTCACAGAGACAGTTGCTGCAGCTGGGCTATGTTTAAAAGTGTTTGCACAGCTTTACTTATATCATCTGTCTGACACTGTTACATGTAGATGTAAAATGTTTACAAAACTATCCCTGCACAATGCTCTTTTCATGACCAGATGTGTGCACCAGATAAGGAGTTTGGAAGAAATTTCATGACTGCCTCTTAGCACTTATCAAAATGTTTATTTTAATGTAACTGTTTGAGTATTGCCAAACATTAGTAGCTAAGAGTGGGCCAATCAACCAGACATGAATTGTTCTTTTTCAGAAATCAGCCTAAATGGTGCAACATATTTTCCCTTAGTGTGTTCTAAAGATAGAGGAGTCATCCCCCCAAAAATTTACTTAGATGAACATTGCAATTTTAAATTTTTAGAGGTCTAGACAGTGTTCAGGTCTCAAAAAAAGGAATAGGTCATTCAAAGTCATTACAATCTGTAGCTTTTCAATGACTGTTACTGAAATGAACTTACAGAAACTGTCTGTTCCCTATTAAGTTTACGTTAATGAGAAAAATAGCAGCAAGTTCTTTCATTACCAGTTTTATGGGACACATACTTGAAGCAGAGCTTCTATCTC
The DNA here is from genome assembly GCA_013398995.1 of Alaudala cheleensis. Taxonomy (NCBI): domain Eukaryota; kingdom Metazoa; phylum Chordata; class Aves; order Passeriformes; family Alaudidae; genus Alaudala; species Alaudala cheleensis. The sequence continues at coordinate 346,868 of VWYE01007248.1, forward strand.
AGAATAGAACTCATCTCAATTCTGCCAACCTCAAAGACAGATTTTCAGGTTGCCTCTCTCAATAACTTTTCCTTCAGGCCCCATTAGTAGATGATTCCAACAATCTGCAGTGTACATGTATCTGAATAGTTCAGAACAAGTTCTGCTTCATTATCCATAGCACTTAAGTTTTAATTTTTATTACATTGTTCCACATGTTATCCATGCATCTCTCCAAGGAAAAGTCTACACCATTTGAACATGTATCAAACTTTTCCAGATCTGTTGCAGAGACTCTCTATTGCCTTTCTGCTCAATGATTGGCCTCAAGTCTGAGGGCTGTACACTCGGAGTGTAAACCCTTGAAACTTAATGGCCATTTTGTTACAATGGGATTTCTTTATTCCAGCCTGATGGAATGCATTTTAATATTGTACTGGTGCATTAATAGTAATTACTGCAATATGTACAGTAAATATGTTTAAAATGGTAGTTCTACTTCTAGAGTATTCTCTCTTTTTTGAAGCCTGACAAATATAATTTAATGTACCAACTGGCAGTAATTTTAACTGATAATGACCTTCATATCTTTACATGCTCTGCATTCATATGGGAAGATAAAACAAAAAATACACATGTAAATATTATTCCCAGTAACCACTGTTTGGACTGGTTGGTGAGCTTTTGGGTTCATCAGACAGTACACTGAAAACAAGCAGTGCTCTTTTTGTCAAGATTTTTTGTCCTCCAAGTGTGCCCATTTGACCTGTAGGTTTTATTTCCTTAAAAGCACCTTTGATCCTCAGTTGTTTAACTTCCTCAAATGGAATCTGAGGCAGTTGGCCAGCAAGAAGTCTGGACTAAAAATTTCATCTATTGGTACATGTGCATGTATATATATATATCTATACAGATATGTCTCATAAATATGCATATATTTATATGTCTGTCTATCTGTCTATCTATCTCTTTATCTCCAAATAATATACATACATATTGGAGACACATAAATATGTGCACTGAAGATAGGCTTTTGTTACTTAAGGTAGACCTTTGGTTTTCATTTCTATGTGTCCACTCACACCCATCTCACATCAGCAAAACTAATTTCATTTCATCAGGTTTCTTTTGATTTATACTGAAACAAACATAGCAGAATTTTCTTAAATCTACTATATTGCCAGTAGAATCAGTTTAAAATAACTGAGACAAGAGGAAAGCAAATGCCTCAGTTATTACATGATGTATTAACTAGACTCCTGTTAGCATATAATGAACCATCATATTAACTGTTTTCTCATATGGACTTGGATAATTCAATATGGAAAGTAAATTTGTATATATTATAATAAAAAAGTAAGCAAATGGCTATTTTTGCCTAGGTTTTAAGTTCTGTAAATGGGTTCAATACAAATCCCACCCCAGGCTTTACACTAGAACTGTGTGGATTCATGGAAGAGATAGGTCTGTCTGGGCAAAAGAAGTCAGGAAGGACAGAGGGTGTGGAAGTTTTACATGTTTTATTGCTTCTTTATTTTATAAATTGGTATGCTGGGGCCAAAAAGAAAGGATCACTATTTACATTTTGTCTCTGTGTGCAATGTTCTTGCTCTGCAGGGCTCTGATACCTGTGCCCATTGTTGTTTTAGAAGGCTCAGTTTTGAAAAGTCATGCCAGTTTCTCCTAGAGCTACAGGAGTCCTTGCTCTGAGTCCTCTCAAAACATTTGGACTACATGGATAACTAAGGTGAAACTGTGTGTCTGTGGTTTACGATGGTGATGAATAATGGTTTGGGAATAATTATTGATATTAATTAAAGATAAGTTTGATATGCTCCTACTTAACATGACATGGGATAGCTTGCAGTCCTGTTAGAAAGGAAACCCAGAAGAGAAAGCACATTGTGGATTTTGAGTGAGCTTATGGTTTTTTGAATGTTTAACCTTTCTCAAATATAATGTGATATTCCATTTAACAAACATTAACACAGAGTCTGAAACAGTGTATCATACTCATATTAGCTTTGAATATATTTATATCCATATTTAAGCTAAATACATTTGTTTTAATGTCCATCACCACATGGACACCTGCTTGAGCAGGACATTTTTCTCTCTACTAAAATACCAAGTTGCAGATTTGATTGTGTATCTTCATTGCCTTTTGATTAGTCTATTAAAAAATCATATTAGCACAATTTTATTCATAATTTCGTCTACTTTCATTACAATTTTTTCATAGGCTTTTCATATAGCTTAATTTATATGTGATGGTAAAATTCCTCTTTTACTTTTTTTTATTATTATTCTGGCAAAAATACTTTATTAATTCTGTAACTTTCGTGGTTTCATTCTACTTGAAATCCTTAAACCATTATTTTTAATGCACTTTACAGTGTAATGGAAATTTGTAACAAATGTTATTTGAATTTTTAAAATGCATCTTTTTCAGTTTATGGATGCATTACTTAGTAAAAGTAATTTGTTAAGAAAAGACTCAAATATTTCTAGGCTGGGAAAAAAAACCAACCTTCAATACAACCTCCTCTACTTAATTGCTATATAAAACAAAAACTAACACAAAACAAAACAAAAAACCAAGAAAAAAACCCAACCAAAACCAACCAACCAACCAACCAACCAACACCACCAAAACAAACAATCAACCACCAAAAAACAAACAAAACCAAACAACCAAAAAACCCCACCAAAACAATCAACCACCAAAACACAAACAAAACCAAACCACCAAAAAAACCTCCAAGAACAAATATACTGAGATTTAATAATTTATATTAACAAGATTAACCAGAAAACTTTAAATCCAAGAAGTATGACACATTTTTTTGCTCATTAATGTAATTTGCCAGGATACCTCTGGGCTCATGGAGGGCATCAGGGCCTGTCAGCCAGGACTCATCCCAGCCCAGCCAGGAGCAGGCAGCCAGGGGCTGGAATGTTCCATGCGTTGCATCATTTTGCTCCTTTTTTGTGAAGCTTTCCTTCCCTTTCTCCTAAATGAATCAATGAAAAAATCAGTGACTACATCAGTAGAAATAGGACTTCATTAATAATCAGAGTACATTTGAACATGCATTGGACCTGTTACTGTATGAATGAAGATGAAGCTAAATTTAATGTATCTGTTGCAAAATAGCAATGGCATTTTCTGTGCACTGCTGATTCTGAAGCAGGATTCAAACTAAGATGCTGTTCAGCCATCATTAATTGCAGTTTCTGCAAGAAAAATATACAGGAATGTCTAGACATGGTGGTTTTTGTGCTTTTGGGTTTTTCTTACCCCGTAACAGAAAACCTTCAATTTTTTTTGTTACATTAAAATATACACGTTGGGTACATTCATCAAAACTGTTAACCAAGAATCATCTTTGACAGATTATACTAATGAAAGATTTGACATGAGAAGGAAGTCCTGAACTGAAAGAACAGTTATAAATTAAATGACCTGAAGAGTCGTGGTCAGAGAGTGAATGTCAGGCCACTTTGATAGAGTCAGAGATCCATGGAGAGTTCTGTGTAATGTTTTGCAGGACCCAAAAAACAGATGTCTCCACATTCCAGGGAGGAGGAGGGATCTCTGCTCAAATGCCTCAATAGAATGGAAGATGGAATAAATGGATCACATAATAAAATGGTCAGAAGTTGTAGGAACAGCATTAAATGGCAGGGCTGCAGAAGCTATTATAAATAGCAGGTTTTAAGAAAAAATGTGTTTTTCTCTTTTCATGCATAAAACTAAGAATCTGACTGCTATGCATATGATTGATTGAAACTAAAGCCACTAGGGGTATGTAGAGAGATTAATAAGCACCTATGAAAAGCTACTGGTTTTCAGACTACTGTTCTGATTATTAACTTGAAGACATCTTTGTTTATGTATCATAATGCCCCGACATGTAAATCACATCACATTTGTCTGTAACTGTATTTTCTAGAGAATTGAAGTCCAGTGATTCAAGAATTTGCCCAATAATTACCAGGCCCCTATTTAGCTTACAGTATCCTTTGTATTAGTATTCCCATTAATACCAGCAGGAAAAAAGCTATGAAGATGTTTAGAATACATAAATGTTGAAATGCTAAATGGCTAAAGAATATTGATTGACAATCTTTCCTGTAATCTATTAGAATTGAGGCCCTTTAAAAACAAGCAAATAAATCAGCCTCATACAGGTTTCTTTTTTCTGATACAGTGCAGTGCAATTTGAAAAGTCTTACAGATCTCAATTGCTTATACATAGGATTTGGGGCATTTAAAGACATAGTATTTTAAGGGCATGTAATATAAATACATATCTCATCTGTCTAATCCTCTCCATATAAAGACATATAGTGCTTCAAATATATATATGTTAACAAACTAACAATTTGCCTAGAATGTTGAACTCTCTATGAGTTCAGAATGAGGAATCCAGTCAAGTATAAAGAGAAAAATAAGTTTGTTTTCTTTCATTTGTTCCCGTCAAACAAATTTTGCAGGGTTGATTGTCATGTAGCTGCTCAATAGTTGCTCTAAAATAGAAGACACACCCAAGAAAACAAGGAATGTACATGACATAGAAGCTATATCATGAGAGTAGGTTTCATTTGACCAGGTAAAAGTGTGGTTTACCTCCACATCTGAGCTTGTTTCCTAGAATGTCTCCACAGTCAGTAAAAAAGGATCAAATAATGTTATTAGATGCACACAAGCTGATGAGGCCAGATGTGATTCACCCAGGTATACTGAGGGAGTTGGTGGAAGTTCTCACAGAGCTGCTTTCCACCATTTATCATCAATCCTGGCAAACTGGTAAGGTTCCAGTTGACTAGAGGTTTAGTAAATGTGATGCCCACCCACAAGAATGGTCAGGAGGAGGATTCAGGGGACAAGAGATCTCTCAGACCTTTCTTTTTAGAACTCATCCCACTTGAGCTGTGCAAAGACACAAGATTTGAGCAAGATCCAGGGCAGCAACTCCGATGCTTGAACGGAAAATATCTAAAAGTTACTCACCTGGCTCTAGCAAAGTGTCTGATGGAAACTTAGTCTAAGGACTAATCACCGCAGATAAAGGAGAGATTTTTTCCCCAGATAGGCAGTTCCTAAAAAGTTAGACCATGAGTAGGGAGCCATTACTATTGATAGGAAACATTAAACCCAAACGTGTTAATTGTTCTGGCCATCTCTGAGGCACCAGAAGAAAGAAAAGATCTCTAAAGGACAAAATAAATGCAAGCCCTCTCTTTCATGACTAGACATTGAGTTAAACAAGAAGATTTGTGTTTTCAGTTCTGCCTTGCCAAGTTTGGCTCTGTTTATATTTTGTGACTGGAATGAAAAAGTGGAAAAATCTGTGTCAGTTTAGGACAGAGAATTCCTACCAGAGAACTAGCCTGCCACTGCCAGTCAAGTTGGCACTGTGCTCTTGTCTAATGGTTTACCAGGCTGACTTCTGGCTCCTTCCAGATATTTTGTGTGCAGGTAATAAAAACATTCTCCCAGGAAATGAGCCACATGCATTTCAATGGCTTAGGCTGTTTGCAGTCCAGGATCTAGAAGTGCTTTTTTTTTCTGAACGCTTTACTGCCCTCCACCAAAATAGTTTGTATTTTCACTTGTTCTGCACTGTAAGCAGAAGGCAATAATGTTTTTCAATGTTTCTTTTTGAACTCAAAATAATCAAAGTGACCTGGTTTATATTGTGGCTTCATAAATGATTGTATTAAGGATGATGAATATAGCATTAATATGAGAAGGAACACTAAAATATGGAAGGGGAAATGGACTTCTTTAGCTAACTTATCTACCAGAGAGAACTCATTGTGTAACTGCACCCCTTCTTAGAGGAAATGAAGATTTACTAAGCCAAGGATTTGAAATATTTGGCTAATAATTGAATTGATTAACTGTCTAAAATAATTAGCTGTTGATAGATATATAGAAGGATTACTTCACAAGAGATAAAGCGCCTAAAATGTTAGAATTCCCTACCAGATGTGGGTTTTGATGCTATGGGATCTATTTTGGCAGGACTAACATGTTGTTTATGGTCAATCAAATTAATACAACATGTAAATAGGAAATATTTTGTTGGGTTTGATTACCCATTCCAGTTGTATAATAAGGGCTATTACCAGAACTTTACTCTTGTGTTTATTGCTTTACAATGCAAAGCTCTGAAACAAGAGTAGACCATGCAAACTCCTTGGAGTGAATTATGCTCAAGGTTAAACAACCTTGTTAAAATTTATGAAATAGCCACATGTGAGTTGCTCTGAAAGGGTTATATATATAATGGAAGTAAACGCACCCTGGCTGTTTTCACTGATGTTGACAGATGTTCTCACATGTACCCATATGATAAGAGCTACATAGGAAAGGATAAACAAAATGAAACCCATACTTCTTAGTAGCTGCTTGCAAGTGAGCAGCAAACTTCAGGGATTCATGGAACCCCAGAAAAACCTATTTTATAAAACTGATGACAAGATCAGATGCTTCTCAAAGCAACTTACTGACTTGCACAATAAAATATGAAGCAGTAAACATGCCAGGATCCCACTGCTCTGTACGGGTAGAGCAGTTGCTACATCTTGATAGGAGAGTACTTTTTCAAAGCAACCTGTGCATGAACTATGATATATGGTCCTGTGTGCTTTATCTCCAAGAACTTATTTTTATTTTGGGAACATTTCAATTAAGCTTGAAAACTACTGATTTGGGAGGAAATATGTTGCTGATTAGACTGATTCACAGAGCCGTACACTGCCTCTTCTTTAATGTGGTAATTCACATATATGCTTTGCCTGGGCATAAATGACAGTTATGGGATTTAATCTACTGCTTCCTTTTGTCCCTATTACTAGTGCAATGAGGAGGAAGTGTCTCTACATTTATTCCAAATTCACATCTGTTTCTCCAGTTGGATGAACTTCTAAGGTTTGAATGTGATGATGCAGCTGCTGTCCTTTTGCACATGTTGTCTCCTTCTTTGGGAATTGAGAATTAATTTTCTCCTTTTACAGAACAAAGATGCAAATACTTTTCTCTGGGGCTAGTTTTCATCAGGTTTTTCTCACACTCTGCTTAATAGAAGGGCAATTCTCAGAACACTTTTCCATTCCTGTGGAAGGGTCTGTCACTGCTCCCTTGTTTAACTTCCAAAAGAGAGAAGTCACCATGTAAGTTTAAAGTCAAATTGTGGGTAAGCATATTGTATTGGAAGGTGGAAGAGCAGAAAATAGTTTGCAGTCTCCTGGACAAAGAAAACTGTATATTTCTGATATAGAAATGAATGCAAAGTTCATTTTGTAGACCATAGTGCATTAAAATACTACTTTCATGGTCACACTGAAAAATGTGTTTATATATGCCTTTCTTTTTGTCTCAAGCCATCTTGTATATGAGTCTGATCCTTTAGCTTTCTTCACTTTCAAATACATGGTGACTTGTGTGCATGTGGGAGGCTTGGGAAGGTATTTTTTACAGTGAGACAATGGCAAACTGAAAACATGAGGGAAAGTTAATTATAGGAATTCCTTCATTGAAATGTTTTAAAACAACAAAATAATATAAATGATGATTTCATGTTACTGATAATGCAATACTTTCCTATGAAAATTTATTCTGCACTTCAGTGCAGTTTGAAGGTGAATTTTTTACTGCCCTTAACACTGTTTTATAACATTCCTTTGTGTTTTAGTGTGTATGCCACGATACTATTGGAATTAAGAATGGATGGTTTCAGTACCCTGAGAGAACTAATGAAGATTAGTCTAAGTAGTTCCATGAGGCATGAAAATAGTGAGATTTTGTAGAGAAGATGACAAATCAAGGTTAAATTTTGCCTCCACAGAAGAATGAAAGTGTAGTCAAATTATCTAACAAGGGCTGTAGAATCCTTTTTTAAGGGAAATAGAAAAATCTTTTTCATTACATTCCAGTGATTTGTTCTAGTCCTGCTGACACAGGCTATTAAAAACCTTGTTTATGTTTTAGAGACTTTTTAAAGAGCACTTTGGAGCTTTATAGTGTTTGTAGAATGTTCTTTATAGTTGAAATTACATGCTGAGATGGCAGGCTGCTGAGCTAATATATTGTTACACTGATTAAATTGATTAAAAGCTTCATTTTTGACAGGCAAATTGTAGAGGCTTAGATTTCTTTATCACACATTTCAGTAATTCAGCTCATGTCTTGTCCTATCTAATAATCACTTCTTTGCCTCCCTGTTTAGGAATCATCTCAACAGCGGGTACATTTTCAAACAGCATATTAGCCTCACATCTGAATTACATGAGTCACAGTGCATTGGCATTACAAAAGCCTTATTCAAGGTAATGGCTTATTCAGTGAAACACTCGAAATTTATTCCATTTTGTTTTTTTTTCTTGGTATACTGTGAACAAAGAAAGGGACCCTTGATTTTCAGATTAGAAAATAGGAGATTGCTCTTATGATAGCTGTGGATTGACAGAATAGGTCATAGTGCAGAAACATTTTATGTCCTACTCAGAACAACATATGCTTACTTAAAAAATGTGTGACAGAGCAGAACAAAAAACCTTGCAAGAAATTATTGAATATATAACAGACAGATAAAGAAGAGGATTTAGGATCTTAAATCAGAAGGCAGTATGTTTTTCAATAAATATGGAAATAAGGTGAGGGTACTTAAAAAAAATTAGTAAACCTAAATTGCTCTACATAAATGTAGAAGTCTACAGAATTTTCTTCTGATGTCTGCGCAAAGTGCAAAGTGTTCACAGCTTGCAAACAGGAGACTGAAGGCAGTCCAAAAATCAGTTGGCTGCTGATAGTAGCTCACAGACAGGGGTATTCAGTGCCAGCTACAAACTGTACTTCTACACAGCACATTCTCGATTTGATCCAGGGATTAGGCATTTTTCAGGGTAAAAACAGGCTTGTTTGGCTAAAGATCAATGCCCATCACAGTGGCTCTAGTAAAAGAAGAACACACTGCTTGCTTACATTACAGCATGCAAAGTAAGGAGATGAAGCTGGTCTACCTGATTCAGACTGAAGCTCTGTTAGCTCAGTACCCTGAATTGCTGACTCTGTTCAACAAATCATATAACCTGGCTTCTGGTTATTACAAGATTAAAAACTTCTGAAGGGGAGGTGACATTCTGCTTACTCTATTTGGATGCCTCTGATGAAGCTTATCTTTGTGTCAGCCACATGGTACCTTGTCACACTGAATTCAGCAGCTGAGTTATGTTCCATTTTAAACCTGTCATTTCATTTGGAGACCTGTTTTTCTTTTATTTTGACAAATGAAAATTAATCATTTCACTTCTTAATTTCATCCTACTATCCATTATGTAGAGAGCTCTGTCTGTCTCTGTACATCATGTTGGTAAAGCATCCCAAATACAGACAGGAATGTTTCCTAAAGTGCTCTGAAACCACTGGCAGCTGACAGAGAACTTAATGCATGCATAAAGACAGTTTACATGCTGGTATCTTTCCCTCTGCAAACAGAAATCTAAAAGGTGAATGCAAAGCTAAAAATAGCTTGGGTTTGGCTTGAGAAGAGATAAAAAGGGCATTGGAAACACATCTAGAACTCAGCCACATGAAAATCTGGGAAACTATCTTCCAGGAGCTAGAAGTTGAAATGGTTTGGTCTTAATACCTATAAATGCCTCTGGAAAAATGGAAAAGGAGAATGGATGGGAAGACCTCCTATACAACACAGATCACTGGGATCTGCCTGACGCTAGCAGAAGAAACAGTGTCCACAGAAAATCTGGGAAGGGATTAAGATCTACAAAGCCTTTTTTTCCCCGTCTTCCTCTTTTTTTTTTTTAATTGCTTTCTAATGAGCTAAGAAAATTAAAACTGCCTGCAAAATTAATCTGGGAATCCTATGCATTAAATATGGTACACTTAAGGGATGGAATAATGGAAGTTCAAATTTCATACAGGGCAGAAATGGGAATGTGTAGAGATGATGATGGTCATCCTGGCAGCATTTTGACTAGCACCAGCAACATGTTTCTAATCCCCAGAGCTACAGCATCTAGAATCAGTCATACACAATGCTGGTAATTATTTATAGGAGGTTACATTACTTTTCAATCCCCTCCCTAATCTGTATATATGTTTTAACAGGCACATCAGGTATTTCTGATCCCGCCTACAAAAGATATTGTCCACAATCCCCAGATGTGGAACTCCTTAAATCAGCTGAGCTCTCAGCCCAACAGTGAATTACCTGTCTTTCTTTCCTGTATCCCTATGAAAGAACTTGCTCAGTAGCCTCTAAACCAAATTAAGAGATAATTTTGGAATTATCTTAATCCAACAGGTATTCAGAAGGTCTCTTTCTTCTAAGCCTGCGCCAGGATAATGGTGTCTAATCATACAATCATAGAATGTTGCATTTCTGGGGGGATTTTACAGATTATCTGGTACCAACCTTCCCTGCCAAGGGCAGGGACACTTCCCAGTAGACCAGGTTGCTCAAAGCCTCGTCCAACCTGTCCTTGAACACTTCCAGGGTTGGGACATCCACAGCCACCCTGGGCATTCTGTTCCAGTGCCTCACCATCCCCACAGTAAAAAAATTTCTTCTTATAGCCTACCTGAATTTCCCCATTTTCAACTTGTACCCATTACTCCTTGTCCTGTGACAACAGTTCCTGATGGAGAGTCCCTCACTGGCTTCCTAGATGGCCCCCTTCAGATACTAGAAAGTGCTTTGAGGTCTCCACACAACCTTCTCTTCTTCAGGCTGAACAGCCTCAACCTTCTCAGCCTGCCTTTGCAGAGGAGGTGTTCCAGCCCTCTTAGCAGCTTCATGGCCTTCCTCTGGACTTGCTCCAACAACTTCCGTGTCATTCCTATGTTGGGAGCGCTAGAGTTGGATGCAGAACTCCAAGTGTGATCTCATCAGAGCAGAGTAGAGGAGGAGAATCACCTCCTTTGACCTGCTGGCCATGCTGCTTTGGGTGCAGCTCAGGCTCTCTGGGCTGTGAGCACACACTGCCAGCCCATGGAGTTGGATTGGAGTTTTTCATCAGCCATCATCCCCAAGTTCTTCTCCATAGGCCTGCCCTCAATCACTTCTCCACTCAGCCTGTAGATGTGCCTAAGATTGCCATGACCTATGTATCTTCTTGAGTGAAGGGCATCTGTGCATTCTCAGAGATAATTTGCCCTGCTGTGTAACCCTAATAAGCAGCTAGGAAAACCCTTAAAACATTTATCTGTAGTTAAAAGTACAGCACATCATGAGCCTATGAGAAAAATACAAAGAAAATGTGTGTCCAACAGGCTCATTCTTCCTTCATCAGCCAGTATAAAAGACTACACATTGAAATTTTTCATTTAATGAGGTAAAGATTTTACTCATTACCCATGCTGAATCGTTCCACACAGTAGAGATTTGTAAACCCTATTGATTCTTCCTGCTTACCCTCCTATAATCCAGGGATTTTTTTTCACCAAAAGTCTCCTTGTGAATAAGACACAATGCTTTAGATGGTATTTTAATTTCTATATTTTGTGCTATTACACATCTGTAAAAATACATTTATTATTCCATTAAGGAGACTGAAAAGAGAGCCAGGGGAGCTTTAAGGAACAGTTATTACAAATCCTGTTTTTCTTTAGCCAATTAACCCTCTTCTGCCTTTTTCCATATTTTGCATTGTTACCTGCCATTTTAATTTTAAAGGCAAAATTTACAGAAAATGCAGGAACTACAGAATCAGGGCTAGAAGGTTTGTTATTATGTTCCCCATAAGAATTTGTGTACAACAGCCTATTTTTAAGAGCAGAGGCACATATTCTGCTGTGTTAGTTTCACCCAATCTAATTTTTCTTAAATTGGAAATTTCACCATGTTTGTTTGCATGTTCAGGCTAAGTTCCTTTTGATTGCTATGAGGAATCTTCAGAGCTTAATTTTAGGCACCTAACTTTGTTTCTCCCTTTCTTTCCTCTAGATATGGTGACTCAGGGCAGGAACATATTTGGAATAGTCTATGTCTTTTCAGTGTCTCTGTATGGATACTGCAAGATTATCCTCCTGACTGAGGCATATTAATCAGTTTGATACTGGTAGGTGATGTAAATATTCCTTTCAACAAAGGACTGGCTTTCTACTCAAGCACACAGTTACTTTGGGATTTGGGGACCTACTGAGGATGTCACTGGAGTACAATAATGCATTTTGGATTTAGGCATGGGATTAATGTATATGTGTTTGGTTAATTGCACATTGTTTCTCTTCCAGTGATATGCACTTTATTGGTACCCTCTGAAATTTTTAAGTCTGGACTCAAATGAGACTATTCTTGTAAATTTTATCCTTGTGTCTCATTCTTTACAGTCTGGGTCCTTGCAAATTTTAACTGCTAACCAATACAGAAGAAACACTGCTTTATCTTGGGACCTTGATGATTGTTAATACTTACAGAATGATTAATATGCTTTAACAAGTGTATATCCAACTGGCTCTGGATACCTTGGGAAACAACACAGATGTGTGGAAAAAATGAATGTAAAGACAAAATAGAGCAGTAAACTGTGCATTACATTCTTCTGAATTTTTTTTTTCTGAGGTCAAGCAATTGGAAGTAATTTTTGGAACTGTATATGGCAGAGACAGGAAAAATCAAATGAAGAAGATAACATTCCTAGAATTCTTTGGAACTGAAGTGACTATTCAAGCAGGAATACTCTAAGGTGTTGTCATGGTTTTGCCCTGGCAGGCTATGCCAGCGCACCCATGAATGTATATTTCTCAACCATTACTGTGGGGTGTGAGTAAGAACGGAGCAAAGCAGGCCCAAACCTTGAATACAAAGAAAAATTTTATTAAACAACAGATTAACAGAAATGAAAACTTTCTAGAACATTTTCTCTTCTTCCCAGTTGCCAAACCCTCTACACTCACACCTTTTGCACTTAGCTCATTTCCTTCTAGTTTACATACTTTTTACCATCTCAAGAAACCAATCTTCACCTCAGCAAAGAGACAGAAGTCTTTTCTTACATTACCACAACCATCCCGCAGGTCCATTTTTGGTGCTCTCACCACCATCTATGGACCTGNCGTGGGCGCCACCTGTTAGAAAAATGGGGTTCGCCTTCCTCTTCCTCCTGCTGTAGTCCCGGCTAGGTGGTGTGCGCTGCTCTGCTGCGTGCATGCATGTGTGCAGGAGAGAGAGGATGGGATTTTTCTAACATAAGTAGGGTTTCTCAGGGAAAAGGATAAGGGACACGGCTCCCAGAGATAAGCAGTTTATTAGCTGCAAACTCCAAAAGCGTCGAGTTCAGTTGGCAAGGGGTTTTTACAAAGTCGTCCTTGGGCGTGGCATCACAGGACAGTCCAATCGGATACAAAGGAATTGAGGAGTGACAGCACGGCTATAGCCAATCGCTTCTGGGCATCCTTACATATTCATGCCCTCATTAAAAGTTTCCCGCTCTCAGGTAGACAAAGAACCCATGCTGCCACCCCGGGCAGCCACAACTATTCTAGCAGGAATACTCTAAGGTGTCATTATTAACAGGCCAAATGATGTAGATGTCTACTAACCACTTTGAAATCACTGGATAATATCGGAACCATCCCTAAGGAGGTGTGTTTCTTATTATGAAAGGGGATGACACTCCTGGATCAGACAGCTTGCAAACATAAAAAAAAAAAAAATCACTATGCCAGATTATTTTGGTTAACTGCTGGAATCCATGTATCTCCTCCTTACCTATCCATTACTCATCAGACCTCAAAGGTTTAAGAAAATTGCTGTTATATACTTATCAGTTTTGAGACAGAACACTATGGAAGATTCCAGGGTTCCAATCAGACTAGATATTAGAAGTAGTATTTTTTATAAGGAAGAAATTTTTTACAATGAGGGTGGTGGAACTCTGTAGATGCTTATCCCTGGAAGCATTCAGGGTCAGCCTGGATGGGGCTTTGAGCAATGTCATCTAGTTGAAGGTGTTCCCATTCATTACAGGATGATTGGACTAGATGACTTTTAAGATCCCTTCCAGCTCAAATTATTCGATGAGTTTATGGTTATTTCCAGTGAGAAACTGAATTACACAGGTAGAAGTGCAATGAATTTTAATTTATATTGTGAGTATTTTTCCCATTCTGAAAGATTCAATCAGTTTTCTAATTCTTAACTGAAGATCCTAAAGGATAACAAACTCAATTTCTTTACCCTGCATTTAGGGTGGAAGTCCAATGCTGAGAATACATTCTAGGTCTTGCAGTGCTTGTGAATGCTAAAAAAGTGGAGAAAGATGTAGACAGATAGTTTCAGAGACAGTGCTGAATAACTGAAAAAAGATATGAACTCCCATTAAAGTTCACTAGTACTTTCTCATCTGAAGCTATGTGATACACTCTTGTGGATAAGTCAGGATAGATTTCTTCAGAAAACCAGAACAAAGAAAAAATCTGGAAGGGACAGTGAGTCACTGAAAGGTCTTTTCATTTATTTCAACAAAGTTTTCTTTGCTCAGTTCTTCACAAAAAACATAGTTTGCATTTATAGAAGACTTGTAAAGTAAAAAGCCAGAACATCTGAACAAATTATACAAAGAAATGGCTTCAACCATAAAAAAAATGAAATGAATTGGAATATATTTTCAGTTTAATGTAGTCTATCTAAAGAAATGCTGCAAATATTACTTAAATACCTAAATTCATTCCAAATGCAATGAGTTTATCCCATATATTTACTGCAGTCTTAATACTTACACAGAATCACAGAAACACAGAATCACTTTATCATCAAGGAAGATACCTTCATGATCATCTAGTTCAACCATTAACCCAGCATCAGCGTTATCATCCCTAAACCACATCCCAAAGTGCCATACCCAGATGCTTCCTGAACACTTCCAGAGAAGATCACTCCACCACCTCCCTGGGCACATGATTCCAATGGCTAGCCACTCTTCCAGTGAGAGCTGGTTTTGAAATACCCAATCTGAACCTCCCATGGCACAACTTAGGGCCATTTCCTCTCGTTTTTTTCCTTTGAGACATAGAAGAGACCAACCCCCATGTCACTACAACCTCCTTTCAGGCAACTGTAGAGAGCAGTGAGATCTCCCCTTCTCTTCTCCAGACCAAATTACCCAGTTCCCTCAGTTGATCCTCAAAGGACAGGCTTTCTAGACCTTTTACCAGCTTCACTGCCCTCCTCTGAATGTGCTCCAGCACCTCTGTTGTAGTGTGCTGCTAATAAGACCAACGGGGCTGCGACAATCCCCTGGGGTTCCTGAGTGTCCTGGGCACCTGCCAGATGATCAGGGTAGGAAATCATGAGATGGGCTCTACTTACCACTCTGAAGATGACTTTATTAACAGAAAACAACCTTAACTCAAAGACATAGCAGAGGCAGAGACCCCAACCCAATGTTTACATGACTTATATAGAGGAGGGCTAAGGGGCGGGCACAAACTATAGCCAGCAGGGGAAGAGCACAGGGTAGATTGACAATGCTTAAACCAATGAGAGGAACACAGAGGTGGGCAACAACCCAGACTGACCCATGAGTTACCAGGGTTAGGAAGAGTGACACGGAACCTCCGGGAATAAAAGGTGGACCTGAAGGGGGAGTGACAGCTGTATGCAATAAGGGCTAAAGCAACTACATAGGGAAAGAGAGGGGAGGGGGTACAGAATGAACCATTTTGAGGGACTACAAAACTATATGTTAAAAAAACAAATCACCACACATCTCAATGTACTTTTTGAAGTGAGGGGCTCAGAAATGGGCACAACTCTCAAGCTGTGGCTTCACCAATGCTGAATACAGTGAGACAATCGCTTCCTTAGTCCTGCTGGCTACAGTATTTTTGATACAGACCAAGATGCTGTTGGGATTCTTGGCCACCTGGGCACATGCTTGACTCATACCATGCTAACTTTTAAACAGTACTCCCAAGTCCCTATCAGCTGAGCAGCTCTCAAACCACTGTTCTCCAAGCCTGAAATGTTGCATGGGGTTGTTGTAACTCAGAAGGACTTCTTACTTTGCTTTGTTGATCCTTACAGTGCTGTACTCCTACTATTGATCCAACCTGTCCAGGTCCCTGTGCCAGATCCTTCCTGGCCTCCAGCAGATCAACACTTCCACCTAACTTGGTGTCATCTGCAGACTTACTGAGGATGCACTCAGTCTCCTTGTCCAGATATTGATGAAGATATTAAGCAGGACTGACCCCTACACTGAGCCCTGGGGTATGGCACCAGTGACTGGCCTTGAACTGGATTTACTTCCATCCACCACCATTCTCTCAGCCCAGCCACCCACACAGTTTTTTCACCCAGAGAAGAACACACCTCTGCAAGCCATGAGCAGCCATTTTCTCCAGGATGATGTCATGGGAGATGGTGTCAAATGCTTTACTGAAGTCTAGGTAGGCAATGTCCACATCTTTTCCTCATCCACAGAGTGGGTCACTTTGTCAAAGGAAAGAGATCCGGTTGGCCAAGCAGTACCTTTCATAACCCCATGTTGTCTGGACCTGATTCCCTGCTTGTCCTGCAAGGGTATATGGTGGCACTTAGGATGATCTGTTCCATCAGCTTCCTCTACAAGGACATTATTTGGTTTTTATTATTTAAAATATAACAGATTCAGAGCTGGCAAGGTTGCTGTGAGGCAGAGAACAATTACGTTTTTATGCAGGCAAAGTGTATCCCTGCATGGCCTGGGAAGTTCATGGCAGTGAATGTAGGGGTGACAGTTCATCAGCAATCCAGAATAACTGACTAAAACATCATAAAAAGCTTTCAGGATGTATATGGCTGACTTGCTCTGATCAGCTATAAGTGTGGGAACTCAGAGCCATCCCCTGGGTGACTGGGCCCCTGGCAGGGGGGCTGGAGCCTCCCACAGGGAGATGGAGATGGCCGTGGCCTTGATCTTAGCCCATGGAGGGATTTGCCAATGTTGTATGACGAGGCTTAGGCCTCAGGGGTTTGAATTGGGGTATTAGTTAGTAAATTACAGTGTGAAAAGTAGATTTATAGGTTTTAGTATGGGGGGTTTGAAATGGACAAGATGGAGTATTTGGGGTGTGGTACTGCCCAGTTCCTTCTTCTTCTTCCCTTCCATTTTCTGCACTGGTGGGGGCTCTTTTTGATTGGTTTTGGGGTATTGAGCACATTCTGATGTAGTGGGTTATTATTGGTAATTAATTGTAAATATAGGATACGTAAAGTTTTGTATAAAAGTAGAAACCACCCAGGTGGGTTGGGATATGCTCCTGACCTTGCTGCAGAACAGAACACACCTACACAGAGAAACAATGTAAGAGATAAGAGAAAATAAACAACCTTAGATTCACTGCAGACACAGTCCTGGCATTCTGTGAAGACTCGGGGTTGAGAAACATTCTTTCTTAGCGAACCAGGATTCATTTATAACACCTAACCCCGACAGACAGGCATATTCAGAAGACTGCAAAATGCAAAAGAGCATGCTGATGGAAAAATATCATGGCTGCAAATAGAGTTTAACTTTCATGAAGAGAAAATATAATACAGGGAAATGTGCACACAGGAGAATAACAGGTGTCCTCTAAGATTTATTAAGGATAAAACTGATAGGAGATGCTGAATGAAAATTTTCATTATTGGGAAGGTATTCAGTGAGTGCTCAAATTTCTCTCAGAAGAGTGTTAGAAAGCTGCATTGCTTTTTTTTTTCCATGATACAGGCAAAAAATTTGAATTACTTGATCTCATACATGTCAATGTTTATATCATAGAATGTGTAAGGGTGTAAAGGTGAAAAATAATAACAAAAATAATTGAAAGGTAGTAAATGTAAACCTTACTGAAATTACCAGGGCAAAGGAAGCAAATGTGTGAAAAGATATACCAGGTATTCATTCTCATATTCAGGAATTTCAGCAGGTATAATTAGTGTAATCAGATTAAGCTGTGTCTCTGAATAAAATGTTAGCTTTACAAGAGATCATAAGCACTACTGAAGGGTTGAGTATTAACAAAAAGCTGGGTATGAATAATTTATATGAGGAATGTTATATACTGAGATTTTGTATGTGTGTGCACATATGTGTACATGCACTCACATGTTTGTATGTTTCAGAAATATGCACGGGAAATGGAGTTCAGGTTTATGTCCTAATCCAACTTCTCTAAATACCATTGAATTTACAGAATTAATAAACAGAGTTTATTATTATTACTTTGAATACAACATTTGAAAGAATATTGTATAAACACATTTGGTCAGATTACAGAAATTTGTTAAATATCAATTCCACTAAGGTTTAGCTTCAGACTAATTTCATTATGGTTTTTCTTACTATTGCCATCATTTTGCTTGCTTACTTACTTGCAGTTAACAAAATGTGCTGGAGTGAAAAATATAATTGCCTTTTCTTTATAGTACTCATAATCCAGGAAGTTATTTGTAGCAATTGCTCATATAATTAGTTTTATAAATTAATGATAAAATATATTGAAATATATTAACTTTAGCATAAATTTCAAAACAAAGCTGAAGGTTATAAAAATTGAAGTATAGTGTTATTAGAAGTAAAAATTATATACAAGTTTAAAATACACTAAGGGGAGGTGCTTTTTTTCCTGTACGGTGTCATTTTATTTGTTGCCATTTATTGAATTAGATTCTAATTTGCATTCAACAAAATGGGGTCACACAGCTTCTGGTGACTTCTGAGTTTGGAGTTGACTACCCCTCTTTTGATGGGAATGAAGCTCTCTGCTGTGGCATCAAGCCATGGTCTAGATTGGTAAAACAATCTGCAAACAATTACCCTTGAGCTGTCTATAGCAGTGAGATGGTACCTGGCATTTGAAGATGCAAAGAAGCAGGAATGAGAACAGCAAATACAGAGAGAGAGCTGTTTTGGAGTCAGATTTTGGAACAGACCAGTAAAGGGATTTAAGCTCATTGAAGTGTGGCAGATGTCTGGAATAAACTTTCTAGATTGTGTTGTCTTGGGGGAAAAGACCTGTGGTAGGAATTTCCCAAAATATAAAAGTCACATGACCTAGAATAAGAAAATACTTAAATTAGTGTGATTTTTCTCAGACCTTGATGGGAGAAAGGCTACATCTTTTCTGCAAAATGGGACAGACCATTAATCATTCTCTGAATATGAGTCTAAGTGGCAAACTGTGATTTACAACCACACACCTAAAATCTCTTCCAAAGCATTGTAGAAACATTGGAATTGCCTAACTAAAGCACATCCCAAATACACAGGCATTATGTGGGGCACAGTTAGGTGCCAGACAGGTCAGAAATGCATCAGAAGGCAAATTCAAAGGCAGGGTGTAATGTATCTTACGGTTCTAGAGAAAGCTGATAGCATGAAGATGGTTGCTGTCTGACTTCAAAGAAGTAAAACCTCTACAGAGATTACTTATGAGAAAAATCTCTCACTTTGCATCATTCCTTCTTTAAATGAGGAACAAATCTTTTAAGTCTGAAGAACATTCAATTTTGCTTTTATCTTAGCCTGATTGTGCAAACAGAGCATAGTGACAACAGAAGTGAATCCAGACTCACAGTGGGTTCAGATTTCCTACATTCTTTTCTTTGTTAGGTTTATGCCATTTTTCATTTTTGTAATTACCCTTATGCATTATGTCATATTTTAGTCATAAGAATCCCTTCCAGTTAAACATCAAAGAGTACTTTATATTAAAGAATGTGTATTTAATGGATCATATGTTTAAATCAACTGCAGTTATTGGGAAGCTCATAATTAAAATAACAGCATAATCTTCTGCTTTGGTTTGTTGGCTGGTCTCTTGACTGTTTTGATGATGAGATGTTGATTCACAGCCTCAAGACAGACTGTGATGCTGTACCCTACAAAGGAGGAGTAGCTGTTGGTTAGTTCTCCCAGCAGCAGAATGACTGAAAGTGGGACCTTAAACAAAGACTACAATGCAGCTTAAGGTGGATAAATTTATGGGTGACTGAAAAAGACTGAACTCGAGACAATAATTAGTAATTATCTACAAGAGAAAGTCAAAACTGTGATCGCATTGTTATGATGGAAATCAGCGTATGTTTTTAGAAAGTTTATTTTCATCCAGGCCATTTAGCATTTGAGAACAGTTTGGAGCAATGCTGTTTTAATACCTGGGTTCAGTAAAAATAGCAGATGCTGTAAGCAAATGTTGTCTCAGTTGAAGAATGCTTTTATTTAGCTTAGATTAGTTTCTTGCTGTATCTCATATAAACTTCAAGTCAGATGTAAACTCTTTGGGTGCATTCCTGCATTGGGAAGAAACAAGCAGGATCTTCTTCTAGCAGCCAGAATGATTATTGATAGAGTGTCACTCAGTTACTATGCTCCCACTGCCAGAAGGTGGGAGGGGATGCTTTCATGGATCAGACAGTGAGACACCACTTGGAAGAAAAGAAAGAAAAGGAAGGCAGAATAAATGAACTGCAGGGATAAAAGGGAAAGAGAATTTGCTAAACTTCTTCAGAAAATTTTGGCTCAATTTTTTGGAGATGATGGGAGCTCAGGGGATAGGGAATCTTTTCTAAGATGTTAGGATGCTCGTAGAGGTCTCAGGAGAAAATAAGTTACAAAGCAGAGATATGTCACTAACAATGTATCTGTCTGTTTCTCTCTCTCACTCATACTGTCTTTCCATTTCCAATGATTTAAAGTGGGATGTAATTAGCCTGGTGACCCTGATGGGTGATTTCCCTAAAGAGAAAATAAACTACAATTTTTAAATGGAGTGTTTGATGTGTGTGAGCCAAGCCTCACCTTTTTATGGCTGGAAAAGAAGGAAACACAAGAGACTTATGATTTCGCTATAGCAGTTATGCTAATAGCCAGATTGGCTGGTGTCAGTGTGCCTGAGACAGGCCTCAACATTTTTCTGGTGTAAAGGAAGAAATCACAAGAGACACTTTTTTCCCCTGTCTTAACCAGGTGTTTGTTATTTGACTTCAGTAGTGAATAGAATTGTGCACCCTCTTATTTTCCTCTCTTGCATGTGTTGGTTGTTTAATCTCTCTGTGGTTATTCTGGTGGCCATTAAAAACTAGAAGAAAGCAAAAAGACTTCTAGCTGAATGCTAGCTATACCAGACAAGTTTTTTTGTTTTGTGGACCACAAAAATTAATTGCCAACAGTCCTCAGGATACTTGTGAAATACAAAAAATGAAGACAAGTATTTGGAAATGTAGGGCTTGCCATATTAAGTCTGGCTTGAGATCCATCTTGTCTAGTATTTTGTCTCTGGGAGTGGCCAGATGTTAATTAAAGTAGTGTTTTTACATAGAATTTGAACGTGTGATTCCCTGCTCTGTTGCCAGTATAACATCAATTTTGGCAGGGGAAATACATGGCATCTGTTATTAGGCAAGCAAAAAGAGCTTTATGGAGGAAATTAAAATAATATGTCTTTGGCTTTGTTTGTGTAAAATAATTCATGGCTAATTGTTAGCAGATACTACACTGAAATACTGAGTTACATCCTAAACTGATGCAAATCTTACAGCTCCATAGCACTCAACAGGGCTCTCCTGAGAGACATATGTTCATGGTGTGATTCACAGTGAGAAAGACCGATTGCCACAACAGAAATTCCAGTTGGGAGTTAACTTTTCTTCAGTTTTTCCCTCTTTGAAGTCTATTTTAATGTCCTTTTCATTCTCAATTCAAAAAGTTATACTTCATTTGAATTTATATAGCAAGTTAAACAGAAGCTTAATCTCAGTCTGATTCTCTACTGTTCAGTATCCTTTGTAGCCACTTCAGAATAAATGTGAAAGGATTCCACTCGTATTTAGTGGCATTTGGTATTCATTTCATCCAAGTCTAAATGACAAAAAGGATAGAGGGCAACATATGATAGAAGTACAAAGCCCCAGTAGAACTAAAGCAAAGCAGTGGCTGTTTCTGTTCATGCTTCTTTGATGGCAGTAGATTCATCACAAAAAAATAGTTATGTGTTTTGTGAAGACCAGGAGCACAGTATGTTCTGTGCTGTGTCAGAATGCTCTCTTTTATAGGACTGTTTACAACAGACAACCAAAAGAGGCGTAAAACTGTATCAGCCTTATAAAATGTCAATGCTAATTACATGTAAATTAGTATACACTTCTATTCATATTATGCATCTAAAAGTCAGACTGGTTTCAAAATCCAGAAAAACAGAGTTGTTCACAGTATAACCTCAAGTGGTTTAAAACATTTAAAAAGGCTTTCAGCCACATTTATGTTATATCTGAATTTAAATATGTTTTGTAGCAAGGCCATACAGAAAAAACCCATCAATATATGAAATACAAATATTCAGATAGATGAGATTAAAAAGTTTACTTCCATTTCTTGGTGTCTTGAGACGCTTTTTGTTTTTATTAAGGATGAGAATTTCTAGTAAAACATGCTATTTATTTGTTGTCAGCTTTCAAACTATAGGGTTTTTTTTGCCATTTGCATTGTGTACCAAACATTTCATATGCTCCACCATACGCTAACACTATGAATTGGTTATTTCAAACCTGTTCAGCTACGTATACTTTGGCAAAGAAAGAGAGAACACTCCTACTAAAAGACTCAGCATAACTGGAGAATGTTTTTCATAAATCCCAAAGAAAAGTTAATTAAGAAAGCATCTGGGAGTAAATAGGAATGGAAAATATGCTGTGCTAGCATGAAGACACCAGACTGAATAAAGGCAATCATATATGCATTCCAGAGGAGAAATAAAACCACTATTTTTTCACTCAGAGAGCACCTCTGAGTCTGATACAGTAACTCTGGTAATAATATCTTCATGAATTATGGTCAAATGCAAAATGGTTTTAGGCTTTTTCATTGAAAAGTATGATCTATAGAAACTTGGCTCAGTAGCTCCCTGACCCAGGAAGCCCTCTGGCAAGAGAGTTCTCCTGTGCCTGCTGCTCTGTAGGCACATTAGCAGGGCTGCCTGGCTTTAAAATCTGGTTTCCCTAGCACTCACCTGAATCTGGCTAGATCAAAATTAAAACCTCCAGATCAAACTCAGTTTAGTCACTTGCAATAACATCATCAATATACGTGACATTACTCGCTGCAAGTAAAAGTTCACAGAAAAAAAGGGTTCTTGACAAATTACAAAAGAGAGGCAAATGTGTCTCGTTGCATAGTCAGTACCAGAGAGCTGCTGCTAGAGGATCAGCGTGCAGGATGGGTTATGATGCCCCATCCAGTTAGGGCACTCTCACCAGAGCTGGGGCATCCAGAAGCCACAGCTCGGTAGCAGTTTTCATCTCAGGTACAGGGCTGCTTGGTGTCCTAGGTTGCAATGTAAGATGTGCCCAAAGTATGTATTCTATTACCATCTTCATGGGCCGTTGGAACCAACTGGGGCAGTGTTTTCCTGCCTCCTCCCTCCGGACAATCTGCTGTTAATGGCCCATCAATGCNGGGTATGATTTTTGCTACCAAAACTGTGGGGCTTGGGTTGATGGAGGGTTTGTGTGGTGTTGAGTTCTGTTTTTTTCGTTTTGGTTGTTTTTTTTGGTGGTTTTTTTTTTTTTTTTTATTTTTGTGGTTTTTTTTTTTAATTCATTTTATGTNTTTTTTTTTTTTTCTATTTCAGTGGTTATCTTTTCAAATTAATGTAATGTCTAATTCAGGTAGGTGGGAATATCCTTAGACTGAAACAGGAACTAAACCCAGGTTATTTACTTTCTGGACAGAAGGTTCAAACTAGTATATAGCTTTTTAAGTGAAGGGGACAATAATACATATGGTTTTATTTTATTTATGCATTTTTACAATCCCTTAAACATCTGTCCTTAGGAGCAGCTTAAACACTTGGGCATCACTTCTCATGAGACTAGGTGCCCAATTACACTTGATTAATTTCCATCAAGTCCTCAGCCACCTTTGAGGGCTAAAGATTGAAGATCCCTGGTCCTGTTAAAAATTGGTACAATGTAACTTCCTAAATACGCATCAGTTCAGTAAAAGGGATTCCTGTCTGACATCAGAGACACCCAAGCCCCTCCACATCCTCAGTCCTTGAAAATGACAAGTGAATTCCAGTGGAAAAATTCACCTGGAAACAGGCAGAATTTGGGATATTGTATTATAGCAATTAGTAAAAAGATTTGGTGAGTCATATGGTACTCATTCATGGTGTTGTAACCTATGTGGATATGGAAAGGAACTCATATAAATATTTCATGTATACCATTAAAGACACTCATAGAAACTCCAAAAAAATGTGTTTTACCTGATTCCATTGTAAATAATTAGAGTGGTGGCTAGCAGCTGTAATTGAAATCAGGCTTTGTTTGTATAGAGCAATATGCAAACATATAATGAGGAATTGTTCTGATCTTGAAGGAAACTATTGAAAACATTACATATAAACATTCTTGCTGTAAATTCTACTGTCTTAAATAAACTTTTTGGGGGAACCTTGAAATTTCAAGCAAGATAGAAAAGAGTATTTTAACATTTAAAACTATTATATTCTATGACAACTGGGTCATAATTAACATCTGGGGAATAATTAATACAGCTTCTATTTTCTAATGAGTCAAGTGCAAAGGTTAATTGTTAATATTCTCAGGCACATTCACACAAGGTAAGAATGCATTCATTTGCAGCTGTGTCGGTGAAATAAGTCAGATCTCCTTTTGGAGTCTGAAATTGTCTTTAAGGCAGTGCACTAAGAAAGTATTTTGAGTACAGTGATTAACAACCCATTTGATTTATTCTGTAACATCTTTGTACAAATCTCTGCAATCAATAGTTTAACATTCCAAGTCATCAGGAGCTATTAGGGAAGTTTCAAGTTTACTTCCTGTAAACCTTACAGCAGGAAAAGCTCATCTAACAGTGAAGCAAAAAACCCAGGTCAGATTAATTTTTAAGTTCAAAGACAGATATAATATTGTGCAGTTCTAAATCAGCTCTGAAACTGTCTCACAAAGTGCCCCAATTGTTGATATAGGGAAAATTTCTTTGTGTGGTTTAGAAGGGAAATAAAATACCCTGTGCTTTTTTTCTTTTTTCCTTTTTTTTTTTCCCTTTCCACCTAATTCAAATAAAAGTGTTATAAGGAAATAAACTTGCAAGACCAATGACAACACAGAAAATACATGACTGTTTAAACTTCATATTAAGAGTGTGAGAAGAAAGCAAATTTTGAAAAAGTAGGGCAGATACCTGCTTTGGAAACTGCTGTAAAAATTGCTCAATCAATGTCTCAAGTACAGGTGGGTCTAGCTGGGAAGGTGAGAGCAGAAGTGATTCCTGCCCAGAGAAATTGTTGTGAGAGGAGGTATCACAGCAAGACTCTGGAGAGCTCCAGCCACCCCCTGTGCCCCTGGGAGCAGTACCATGCTTGGGCAGCAGCCCCACACAGCCCAGTGTGAGTGACAAAGGTCACTCCACCTGACCAGCAAGGCTCTTTGCTGCTCATCCAGCCCCCACCCACTGACTGCTGGAGGCTGCATTGGAACTGCAGGTAAACTGGGAACAGAAGCAGATGGATGTGCAACTCGCATCCCTGCCAGGTTTTGCTGAGGTGTGGGATGGGGACGCCCTGAGGTGTACATCTGGCACCCTGGGGCATTCATAGGTGTGCATGTAAAGATCAAAACCAAGACAGCGCAAGGGATGCTGCAAGATTGCAAATGCAACCCCCTCCCTAGGATTTCTGCTTACCCCTCTGCAGCATCTGCCTCTTTGTCCGACTTGTCTCTTTGGTTCTGAACTGCTGATTTCACAGCAGAGCAGAGCTTAGAGGAGAATAAATCATCCTGCAGAAGTGGATTTTTCTCTTTAGGTTGAGCACCAGTTGGCTGCCCCCTAATTTGAAGCTTGAAATTAACTAGTTTGAGCATATCTGGAATTGTAACCACCTGGGAGGGTAATTTGGGAAGATAAAAATGGATTGTAATTGTGTAATTCTGTCTCAATTTTACTCAATTTATGTAAATGCTGACCTAACTCTTCTGAATTTCGTAAGTATTTAAAAATGCTGACTGGCACACAAAAATAGTTTTTAAGGTCCAATTAAAGACAAGAATTTCACTTCATTTAAAGATCAAAATTTAAACATCTGATTAGTCTTAAATTAAATTTTGCTGAATCAGCTGGCTTGCTGGATAGGTATCCTAATGACCTAACTGAGAATTTAGGTAACTACTTCCTTCAGAACTAACTAATTTATTCAGCATAACTTAGTGCTGCCAGAACAGTGCTTGGCTTCTGTTGTGGGTGAGAGGGAGAGCAGTACCACAGGTACCAGTGCAGCATCATTTCAAGATGAGCAGCAGAAACACAGCCTAGGAGCGCTCTGGAAAGGAATGGCAAGGAGGACCAAATGCAGACAAAACACTTTGCTCTTGCCACACTGAAGAGTGGTTAAGCCACTTTCCAGAGCACAGACATGGTACCCAACTGGGCAGAACAAATTGAGAGTAAAATAAATTTGAAGACAAAGAACTCACAAGAACTTGAAGTTCAGCTTGTTTGTGAGACATTATTTTAGTCCAAGGTATCCTGAAGGAAAGCCAATCTCATGAGTTTCTGGACCCAAGAGTCAGTGATAAGACGGCTACTGATAGTATCAGGCTCCTTCTGAGAAACTAGACGTAGTATTTACACAAAATTAAAATAAAACCTGCTAAGAAGCTTACACACCTTAACTGTGACAGTTAAAAGGCCTAAAATAATACTAGAAAAATAAACAAGCAAATAATTGCACAATTTCTGAGTCACTGCCTCCAAAGTACCACTTTTTTTTCTTGAAAGTCACTCTTTTCTATATATACTATGATGCTGAATAACAAGAAGACATTAAACACAGATTATATCCGTGGGAAGTCAGTTTTTAAAGCTATTTTATAAGTCATGGCAGAATTTGTAGGCAATGGTGACAACTCCATCAGAATTAAACCTTTATTTAAATTTATAAATTGAGGCAGCAAGAAACCTCAAATGTACGACAAAATCCAATCAGACAATATTGTAAACAATATATAGTATAAACCCAAAATGTCAGGGTAAGTGGTTGAACTTCACAGATATGCTTTACTTCTTATTAGTTTTTTTTTTTTTTCCCTTCTGTGACATTAATATGAGGCTAGAATTTATTACTTTTCCAGACCCAGGTGGAGTACTGGTATGCTTTGTTAAGCCTTATTTGTATTGTGTTTTCTCATAAGGCTTAAGTAAAACAGAGAAATGAAGGCTGCAGACAAATCTATAAATTTTTGGATGTTCTTGGAACTATCACTTTAGTAGTGGGAGATACAACAAATAAAAGTACTCTTTTTACTAGCTCTGTTATTCTCATTTTGTACCTCCACAGTGCCAGGCTTTCAGTACTATCAGGAAATTAAGGAAGGAATTAGAGATTTTTTGGCATGTGTTTCTACAGTACATGTACTTCTTAATCTGGGATTTGGGTTATTTTTCACGAAAATACTGAAAAAAAATAGTTCCTCTGTGGAATAGACAGGAATATTCAGTAATAGTGGGACAGAGAAATTGAGATGCTAATTGAAAAAAAAAAAAGAGGTAAAATAAAAGGACATAGAGAGTCATAATAAAAGAAGTTTGAATACCATTTCAGTGTGGTAGCAGAGGGAGTTTGTTATCATTAATGCCAAGATCCTCATCAACATAGCAACTGTGACACAGGAAATCACTGTGAATTCTTTCCTTCATATACCTGTTGTGTAATACTGGGGATTTATTTTCTATTCATTCCAAGACAAATGTGAATAACAATGGCAGTTTAAAAGCTTGTCTGAACAAAAAATCTTAAGAAATGGGTTAGATCAAGTATTATTTTATACTAACTTGTTCAAAGAATGTATATATTGTTACTGCTCTGAGCATACATACTCATTCCTTATGATTATGAACAAACTTTTTCTAGGAAATAAAAACTTCTGCCACACTTCAAATTTATTTAGAACAGAATAAATAGTAGACATCCCAGAACAGATGCATACACAACTTTGGTGGTAATTTTCTTCCACAATAACCATTTATAAAACAATGCAAAAATTGGTTTTTCATTTAATAAATGCTCAGTTTCCACAATGACCTATAATAAAGGCCTGTTAAATTACTTTTTGGCACTCAAATAGACTATATCTGCTGGGTTTTCATTATAAACATTAAAGTTGACCTCTTTGAGGAATGAAAATACATTTTTGAGGTAGAACTATCATAAGTGTGTGGGAAACACTGTGCTCACAATTGCCAAGTAAATGATATTTTGTGTCCATTATTTTTTTTAAATTTTACTACAAATTTTCATATTTGTCAGAGGCTTATTTGAATTGGAACTTGCTAAATTTCTTAATAATATTTTTATTAGTATTATTTCATGCCATTTCTATATTTTAATCATTCAGTAAAAGTTTCCTTCCAGATTTCAATGGGCACATAGGAGGATATATTTTGGGATAAATATATATGATTTTCTTTTCATGTATTTAATTTGGTAATTCCTCATCCTACTAGGGTTTAGTAAAGAATTCTATGAATATTTTAACTTCTATTTATATTTTGTTTTTCCTAAAATAGAAAATCCATTCTGAACCTATATAAACATTGCTTCCTTCATTTAAATGGCAACAATTGAAACATTTGTATCATTATTTCTGCTCATGAATCTGAGGATTATAACTTCTGTTAGAATCACACCAATTTAACAGATTACAGCTACAGCATAAAGCTTGCAAGAGAAGTGTGTGCCACAATTTAACCCAAGGTTGTCATGGAATGTGTGATATTCAGTGACTTGTTAATAGCCACTGGTTCTTTTTATTCCTTAAACACTCTAGTTAACAATTCACAAATTTTTTTTTTTAGAAAATTGGCTTTTCTAACTTTGATTTTAACATAATATATAATGATAACTTCATAGCACATTTGGAAGAAGCAATTGATTTTTAATAAGGTTCTTGGCATAAGCATGTTCCATATCTTCCAATATTTGATAATATTGTTAGTGAGAGAGAATATTGTGAATGTTTATATAGTGTTATATAGTATAATTTTACAGAGACTTAATCTATGGTAGCTTGATGGGCATAATTACTTTGAATAGAAACATCACTGACAGCTGTTGTATGTATTACAGGAATGAGCTTACAGCAAATCTGTGAGTCCTGGGAGCATTTCAAAGAAAATTTTTCCTGAATATAATCTTATCCTGAGAAGTTTAATTCAATTCACGTGCAAGTTATTCCTTTAAAATTGGTTGAACTGCTCCATATTTTTCAGGAAAGTAAAACTGCCTTCAAATAAGGTGAAGCTGAAAGATACATTCTAAGTCTTCATCTCAAGGACTTCAAATAAGAGCAAAAAAATAATTAGGCATTGTATGGTAAATAAAGACAGTTGCCAGATGCCTTTTTCAAAAAGAGTGTATCAAAACATTATAGCATTATATATAGTGACCACAATATCATATTTTTATTGCATCTTCTAATTTGCCCATCTAGAATGCAAGGGTAGCTTTATCTGCTTCAAGTGCTTTGAACATCAAAATCAAGTATTTGTTATTATCTAGATATCTTTAATTATAGAATTTTATTTATTGCTACTAATAAAATTTTCTGAAATTATTGTTATTATACTGTGCTGGAATAGAAAGAGTTTCATGTTCCTCTTACTGATTCTTTTTCTCACAGCTTCTCTTTCAATGATGAGATTTCAGATATTATTCTTGTACTTGAATACTTACTGCACAAAATGTGCAAATCTAGCTGAAGTTTCTGAAGTTGATTATTAGAAACGGAGCCATTTGAAGTTGCTTCTTGGAGAAGTTGAAACTTGTCTCAGCTGCAGAATTTACTGTCTCTGGGACACTGATTTGAAAGATCTCTTGAGATTTTTGCTGCTGCCTGAAGAGTTTTCCACATTTATCACTGGTTACGTTGCCTAGGAGAGAAGACTACTATAGATTCTCTGCTCTTTCCTCTTAGATCTGCAAAAGTGATTAATGGCCATGTTGTCTCCAAGCTTTGCAACTCCTTGCTTCAGCATAAACTTCTTCATTTCCCACATTTTCCACTAAATAATTAATTTCTCAGGCAAGGAAAATCTAAAAGATGGTACTGGCTCACTCTCAAGGTCAGGTAGTGTGGACTTTGCAGGGTAAATGCTGTGGACTGAAGCTCGGTGTCCCCACAGCTTAAAGACAGCCAGAGAAGAAAACCAAGAGAGATGAGGCTGTTCATGGATTTCCCAGTATTTCCATCCTTGTCATATTAGGAACAAAAAAAGGTGGTTTATCTCTCTTCAACATGTTTCTACAAATTGGGCTGGGAGGAGGATCAAAAACACATTTAGGCACCACCCTGATTTGCTGAGCTCAAAACAACAGTAAAAATCTGCACATCCATTGTGGAAAAGGCTACTACCCTCGGAACGACACCAAATCTTCTGACCCTCCTTCTTATAAATGTTTCTATTAACACCAGTGTTCTTTTATGTCTGGTGATAAATCAGGGTTAAATTTTTATCCTGTAAAATCATTAATGCTTGCAATTACAAAAAGATTGCTGGTTGAATCAATATATCATAGAATCACAGATTCATAGAATGGCTTGGGTTGGAAGGGGACCTTAAAGATCATCTTGTTCCAACTCTCCTGCCACGGGCCACACATTCTACTGGACCAGGTTTCTCAGAGCCCCACCCAACCTGGCCTTGAACACCTCCAGGGATGGAGCAGCCATAATATCCCTGGGCAACCTGTTCCTCTTCACAGTAAAGAATTGTTTTCCTAATACCTTATCTAAACCACCCTCTTTCCTTTTAAACCCATTTTCCTTTGTCTTGTCACTATGTACTGTTGTTAATAGTCTTGCCCTATCTTTCCTGTAAGTTCCCATCAGGTACTAGAAGGCCACAATTAGGTCACCCTGAACCTTTCTCTTTTCCAGGCTGACAATCCCAATTCTCTCAGCCTTTCCTCACAGGAGAGGTAATGAACTTTGTGGCCCCCTCTGAACTTGCTCCAACAGGTCCATGTCCTTTCTGTGTTGAGAATCCCAGAGCTGGATGCAGCACTCCATGTGGGATCTCACAGGAATGGAGCAGAGGGGCAGAATCCCCTCCCTCACCCTCCAGGCCACACTAGTTTGGATGCAGCCCAAGGTACAATTTGCTTTCTGGGTTGTAAGGGAATACAGTCAGTTCATATCCATCCTCTCAACCACCAGCACCCCTATCCCCCTCTTAGCGGGACTGCTCTTGAGCCCTTCAGCCTGTGTTGACAGGTCCCAACACAGGTGCAGCACCTTGCACTTGGTCTTGTTAAACTGCATGAGTATCCCATGCACCCACCTCTCAAGCCTGTAGAATACACCCAATGGGAATAAGTGGGAATTCTTTTTGTATTTTGACAACAGTAAAGATGTTTTTGCTATCATTTCTTCCTAGCCCTAATAACTGACAAATTATATGCGGTGACAAGACAATTTTTTCCTCTATTAATTGTAGTAATAATTCACTTTGTTTAAATATTTTTATAGTTACCTGAATTTTCCATTTTTCTCAAGTGAGACCTCTATTCTGGGTCCTTAAATATATTCCACACTTTTGTGCTACCATATAGCTCTTCAGGGACTGAATTAATTTACTCAAGTGGCACTGATTGCACTATCCAGGGTCTTTCTCATTTTAACTGTATCCTGCAAACATTGACATTATGCCAGCATTTTCACAGTTAGCTAAATTACCAGCTATTTATAGCTGAGTGGCAAAATTTCTCAGAAGGTTTGGAACTGAATGGAAGAGCTTCAGGGCAGGGTTTCTAGTGACAAATGCCAGTGAAATAATGTAGCAGCTTAAAATATTTTGAGGGAATGTACAGTGTAGGAATATGTGTATAATTGGCAGTTGCAGCCATTTTCTGATGAAGTTTCGTGCCTGTAATGGGATGGATACGGTTTTTAAATTTATAGTTGTTTATAAATTAAAATTACAGCTTAATTTTTAATTTTAGTTTTATAATTAAATGTAATAGCTTAAATTTTTTGTGTATTTTAGTTTGGTATTTAAATATTCTTTGTACAAATACAGCATTGAGTTTGAGTGGTCTAAGTGAATGAAACAGCATTCACAGAAATTTAGACAATTTATGAAAAAATTGTTCTAAATTAAATTGTAACTTCTAGGGAAAGGAGAGATTCAACATCTTTAAGACAATGTTTTAATCAGCAGAAATTATGAGGTCTAGAGGAAGGTCCCCAAGGCAGTGGGACTGGACCCAGCTTGGGTCATCCAGGAAAAGGGATGGCTTCAGGGGCAACTAAAGCCCCTGCTTATCTACAAGGGGTCATGGAGGAGATGGAGATGGGTTCCTCACAGTGCTGTGGGGTGGGAGGGCAAGAGAAAACAAATACAGATTGTGGGAGGTTCGTGCTGGGCATGAAGAGAAATGTTTCTCCAGTGTTCCCATAGAGAGTGAGGCAGTGGAACAGGTCACCCTGAGAGGCTGCACTGTCTCTGTCCTTAGAGGGTTTCAGCTCCTGACAGGTGCAAGACCTGAGCAGCCAGGTCTGTCCCCAGGGCTGTAGTTTTTAGAATTGCATTATATAAGACTCTGTAGCCCAGCCATGGGCCACTGAAATGAGAATCAGAACTTTATGGCGATATTTCTTTCTTTCTAGTTGTATTACTTTCCCCTGGTTATCTGTTTGATAGCAGTAATGCTTTATTATTTTTGTGGTCAGGGAAAAATACCCAATGTAAATACTGTAAGTAATGTAATACACACAGGGTCCAGTTACTCTAGAGAGCTGAACTTATGATCATTTGATGAGACCATCGAGTCACTGTTAGAGTGTTTATCAGGAAAAGCAAACAAAGAGCAGAGTAGTTCACTCCTCCCAGGATTTGAGATCTGCTCTCTGACACTAGGAAAAATACCAGATCACTGCCAATTCTTGTAGAATGCCATGACAGCCAGCTTTTTACTTTTTTTTTTTCTCTTTCTTTTATTCTGCTGGGGTTGCTACACAGGCAGTGGGAAGGGGGAGGTTTCCCAAACACAAGTAGTAATCTATAGGTCCTGATCCCAAGGTCACACCCATGAAAATAACAGCAGTCTTCCCTCTGATTTCAACAGACTTTGGATCAAGGTTAGGATAAATTGGAGATTTATTCCTCATCTCATTTGTTCCTAAAACCAATGGGAAAGCCCCACACTACTCATGTGAGACAGCAGTCTTACTAAGTTTTTTCTTTCACTTTTATTGTTTCAACTGTAATGTTTGAATCATCCTTAGGCAAAACATTTTTTGACATCTCAGAATTATATTCTTGGTTAATATTACATTTTCCAGATATTTCTGATGTGACACTGCTATCAAGTTATTATGGTAAACCACTTCCCTTAAGAAATGTGTCCTGACAGGCCTATGACTTGCAGTGTTGTTCAGGGACAGCTTTTTAAGTGAACTTGAACTCTGAAAGTTGTGGTCTTCATATTCTTCTGGAGAACTAGATCTGCTGCTACCTACACATTTAATATGCCCTTGCCTGTGAAATCTAATGAGGTAACCACAACCACTGATGCCTGTGTCTTTCCAGCCTTCCAAGAAGAAAGTACCCTTATTGTTTTGCATAACAGCATTGCCAAGTAACCATTACCTAATTTATCTTTTTAGATAATATTTATTTGTATTTCCCATTAGGTCAAACTCTTATGGGCAATACAAGCAAAGAAATTACTCATTGTGGCTTATATCACCCAGAAACATTTCTGTCATGGGTGTTTGTCCTTCTGCTAACATGACCAGCAGGAAGACAAAATTACTGAGCCATCAAAGTGTAATAGAAATGACTTTGTATATGCTTTTCTTACTGGTGGCTGAAACAACAAATAAAAATTGTCTTCTATAAGAGCTTCAGACTCTCTGTCTGTAGCACTGGTTCTAGCACTGACAGTGAGAGATTCAGAGGACTGGAAAAATTTAAAACTTATCCAAAATTGTCACAGACTGAGAACAACTGGAATAAAGATTTTTCTTCAAAGAAAAAGATGATTTAGACTATCAGAAACACCGACAGTGGAACTGTGTTTTAAAAGTCAGTTTTTCATAACAACTAAAGACCCAGCTCATTTATATCTTTGATATCAGGTCTGATTTAATGAAAAGTTTGTCTGATCTTCTCAGAAAATTTCTGCAGAAGAACAGGCTTACATTACAACCATAATTCTTGATCAGTGAGCTTGCATCTGATGTTTTTTACACATAAGATTTATCTCACCTTAACCTGGCTCTAAATTTGAATCAGTCATCAAAGAAACCTTCAGCTGAAGGAAGCTCTCAGGAGAGAGTGTATCTGACTCAATGCTTTTTTGAAGGTTTGGTGTTTTTTTAAAATTTTAAAGGGGCATATCTTAGGTGAATTGTTTTTCCTCCATCAGTTGTGAAGAAGTCTAGTCTTGTGAAGGGACTAGCTCTGATGTTTAGATGAGTTCCATCAGCACTACAGTTTTAGGGGAAATGGCACATTCACATGTATTTTCAAAGGGATGTTTATCGGATATGATTTACATTTGTCTGAAGCTCTGAAACATTCAGTTCTGCCTTTGTGTGATGAATTTGTGAATGTCTGAAAACACTGTAGGAAATGCCTGTAAGTACTGTGGAATCATGCAGAATGGTACTAATGGTACAGATATCTGTATAGCTGCCATTTGGAGTCTGCTGTCAAAATGCAGAGAAGGTTTTATATCATGTGCCAGTGATTGTGCCATTGTGTCATTCCCACAGTATTTACCAAAAAAATCTTGCTTTCTTCTCTTTGATGGCTGCCAGCTACATTTAAATAGCTTGAAAATTGCTCACCTGTTTTGATATTAAAGTATTCAAATATCTCTTCTCAGTGTGTGAATATGTGCCAAGCATTTCCTGCAACATCCCAAGAATCATCTGCTCTAAATATGAATTTGTATTTTCCAATGGATGGAACTACAGAAGTATTCCATTCTACTGTTTCTTAAAGATTAAAAAGACCAAAAGAATTCTTTTAATAAGAAGTGAAATTTACACACTACTTCCAACCAAAATATGGTTTGTTTGTCCTTTTAAGAAACCGCTGAATAAGCACATTTTGCATTTTGCTCTACTGATTGAATTATTTATTTCATGGTCTTTTTAGCTCATGCCCAGATTGCATCAGCTTCAGAACATAGCTCTAATGAAATAGAGTATTGTGAAAGTGTTCTACATAGCTGACTGTAATACATTTCCTAAATAAATACGAATTAAAATCATAAAAGTAGACTGTGCATCAAAGCCTTCTTTCTCAGTTCTTGGCATATGTGGGACTTGGCCAGTATTCTGTTTTGCCAGTTGAACCAAGTATGAGTTGGTATAATGATCCTTCTCAGTCTGACCAACATCTTTTGTGTATCTTTGGAGGTTTTCCTCATTGCTTGTGACTTAGAGCTGAACAGGGAAGAATGTTACTCTTTACAGCCCTCAGACACTGCAACACAGTGCTTAGATGAATAGTTCCTTTTAATAAAAAGGATCAGTACAATTTTTCTTCACATTAATATCTCCCACATGAAAGTTATAGTTTGAACTGTAACTTAATGCTGTTTCTGAGCATAAGAAAACCCTTCACTGATCAAAGGTTTTAGTCTATTTATTTTTTCTTAAAAATGCAATTTGTTAATGGGAAAGTTAAGGTTATATAAGGTTATATTTTGTTCTTTCATTATGAAAAACCTTCATTTATATTGCATGAATTAAACAATTAGCTAGATAGCAGAATGTAGCTCATAGTTTGCAAAAATACAAGATTTTTTAAATAGAAAATAATAATGGCTAAGTTATCTGAGTAGCTTCATGAAATCCATACTTACAGGTATAATTTGTCAACTTTATCTGATCATTAAAGTATCTTCACTTTATTTTCCCCCCCAAACTTAATTCCTTCTCTTCTTGAACAGAACTGAGGAAAGTTCACATCACTGCTGAGTGTGGCAGTGCTTTGTTTCAGCTATGGACATGGCTGATGGACTCATCCCATATCCCTTCCAGAGCCAGGGTGAGCTCTTCCTGATCTTGTTGCAATGCCCTCAAGGGCCAAACTCTCCTCTTCTGGATTCCAGCAAATGTGAGATTTCATTCACTGGCACAAGCTTGTGGCTGACACTTGGTGTGTTTAAAAACACAGCAGGACTTCATGGAGAGGTTCTATGAAGCATGAATTTGAAGACAGAGACTAAATTGGAAGCCTGTATATTTCAGGAGATGTGCTGGTACGAGAAAAGCGTGAGGTAGCTGGGATCCAGAAAGGCTTGGCATTAGAAATGGTATTTGACCAGAGATTGTAGAAGGAGGTACACAAGTGAACAAGTAATTTGCATAACAAAATTTTAAGGTGGACTAGTCAGGAAGTAAATTCAGGATGATGAACAGGGAATTAAATGGAGGATTCTTATTTTAAATGTATAAGCCCAAAGAGGTTATGCTTCTTTTATGAAGAGCATCTTATGGGCACTCTCAAATATAACAGAGAACTTTTATAAAAAATGGCTTCTCTAAAGATACAGCAGTCAAAATACTTGATCAGGGAGAAAGTGTCTTGTAAAAGTGAAAACAGCTTCAGGTGGATTGGATCTTGCAGTTTGTGTGGGCTTGACTTAGAAACATAAAATAGATGAGTAGATAAATTTAGTCTGGTGCATGGAACTTTGTACATGACACAATGTTTAAGCAAGTGACCTGGAGTCAAACATATCCTTGCACTGGAAGGTTGGGAGTTCAATCCCCATCTGGGGTTAAGGCTCAGCCTTGGCCCCTGACACGAATGTAATCTGCTCCATCTTCAAGGAGCTAAAAAAACCTTGGCAGTTAGAGTAAATGATTGGAAGATCAAAGCTAGCTACCTTTCTGTCCTGAGGCTGCAGGAGAAGACTGATCCTCATTTAGCATTATCTGACCTTCAGGCTGTATTTTCAAATAGAGTATAATATTACTTTGGATAAAAGGAGATTTTAATTCCCTCCCCTTAATACAAAATTACACAGAATTAAAATATACTCATACCTTAGTGTATGAGTTGCACAAATCAGCAACCGGAAAATTTCCTCCCTCGGCTCCTTCCTGAGTTAGTATGTATTTTTACTGTGGCAAATATGGTATTTCTGTAATTTAAAGCTGTGTTCTGGAATGTATTTTCTTTTCACTGTCATTGTATGGTAAAAATTTTTTTCATCTTCTGTCTGAACCTCTGAGCTAGAGAAAAGCTTTGCATTGTTGATTCAATGGTAAACAGTTTTAATCAGTGAAGAGTCAGAAAAAATACTTAAAAATTTTGTAATTTCCCTGAGAGATTAAAAGACTTTGTTATGCAATATTAACACTCAAAGCATTGGGAACAAATCTGGATCCAGTCACAAAATATTCTTTCTTTCTTTTTTTTTCTCCTCTTTGCCCACACCAATAATCCTGTTGCAACTCAGGATTACGCATCTGAGAATTCACATCCAATTTACATGGTTTCATTTCTGTTGTTTCAAGACAACTTCTGGCTAAGGCACTCACGAGCATCTCTGGAATGCAAGTTATCGTGCTTACTTGAGAGCAAGACAGCACCATGTCAGCACACAAAATGTTAAAATAGTGCCGGTCCTTTGGTCTTGAACTGCATAGCAGGCTCTACAGTGCAGTGGTAACTCAATTCATCTAGGATAGTCCTGGCTCCTAATCCTCCATCCCAGCACAGTTCAAATATTTTGAAATTAAAAACTACAACTGCTTTGAGTTGGATATCTAAGTGCATTAGATTACACACTGTAGTAATTCTGTAACACACAACTCAAATCACAGTTTATATAATTTAAAGACCCCTCCATTGCAATCTCCACCCTGGTCCTTTTGGGCCAGATGATCTGGTTTAACATTGGAGTGAACTCCCCACTTTGTTCCTAGCCTAACAATGAGGGGTTCCTGCTGGAGCCCACTACTGATACACTCCTCATCCTAGTCCTGCAGAGGGACAGCTGCTTCACCATGGTCTGCACCACAGGCTTCAAGGGAATCTCTGCTTCCCCTGTGCCCCTGTGGGGTCCCACCCACAGAAGACAGTTCTTGAACTTTTCCAACGTGGGCCCTTCCCATAGAGTTCTTCACAAACTATTCCCTGTGGTGTCACAAGGCCTGCCAGCAAACCTGCTCCAAACCAGGCTTCTCACAGGATCACAAGTCCCATCCTCCTTCAGGCATCCACCTGCTCTGGTGTGGGGCCCTGCATGGCCTTCAGATGGGTCTCTGGCCCAACGTGGAGTCCTTCACATGTCACAGTCCCTTCAAATTCACACTGGAGTTCCAGCCTGTCTGGCAAAGCAGCACAGAAAACAACAGCAAACCCTTGGCCACCTGCCAGCCCAGGAACATTGCCATGGCTGTTATCAAAATGTTCCCAGGCACAATTCAGTAAGAGATCAGCAGTACACACTGCAGCAAGCAGCAAATGCAAATAGCAGCCACTAACAAAGCTTTAGATTAGGACTTAGACGTAAGNAGCAAATGCAAATAGCAGCCACTAACAAGCTCTAGATTTAGACTTAGACAGTAAGGAAAGTGAGCCCCATGGCAAGGACCAGAGCCTGCTCGTTACTGGCTAAACAGCACTGACAGCTATAAATTCAAACTAATGTATCCCAATCAAATCTGCCATTATCTTCAACCCTTTGAGCATCATGTTGGGTGCCAAAAAGGACTGTTGTGGTTTAATCTCAATCCAGCAGCTGAGCTCCATGCAGCCACTCACCCACTTCCTCACCAGAGAGACTGGGGAGAGAATTGGAAGGGTAAAAGCAGGAAAACTCATGGGTTGAGATACAGTTCAGTAGGGAAAGCAGAAGCTACATATACAAACAAAGCAAAGCAAAGAATTCATTGCCTCCCATGGGCAGGCAGGTGTTCAGCCATCTCCAGGAGAGCAGACACCCATCATTGTGACTTGGAAAGACAAATACCATCATTCCAAATGTCCCCCCTTCCTCCTTCTTCCACACACTTGATTTACTGAGCATGGTATCAGATGGTCTGGAATAGCCCTCTGACAGATGACAGTCACCTCTCCCACCTGTGTCTCCTCCCAAACTCCCATGCACCCCCCAGTCTCCTTCCCAGTGTGGCAGTGGGAAAAGCAGAAAAGGCCTTGGCTCTGTCAGTCCTCTCAGCAATAACAAAAAATCTCTGTATTATCAATCCTGTGTTCAGCATGAATCTGAAACATAGCCCCATACCAGCCACTGTGAAGAAAATGAACTCTACCCAAGCTAAAAATTAGCAGTTTAAAAAACTTATCCCAATATCCCTTTTTCTCAAAAATGCACTCTTATATTTTAATGAGAATAAAATTAGATACATTCCGCAAAAATCATATACACATGCTTAATGTTCTACACATGGCTAATTTCAATGAAGTTAATGGATTTTAGTTGTTATTGGAGGTAGATGAGAATTCATTATATGAGAAGGCTGCCTCTATTTAGAGGAAACAAAATTTAAACTACACATCTAAAAGAAATGGGCTTGCTATAAATCAGCTATTTTATTGTAATGTTATGGTTGAGCAATTAAATTAAAACCAAGACCAAGAATGCACAGGAAATAAAATCTGATGAATCTGGTCTTCAGCTTGTGCAAACTCATGCAGATTAAAGAAAATCAAAAATGCAGTCTTTGAACCATATGAGTCTTTGGTGAAATGTTTCGATAGCAAAATAATATAAACTTTATAGTTTCTTGAATGTCTTGAAATTAGTTCATAGTTCCACGATGGTAATATCCATGGTTTTTTTCTTTTACATCTCAGTGATAATCATTAGAGTCACTTGATCTGGATTGGAGCCTCAGTATATCTCTGNTCACCATGGTCTGCACCACAGGCTTCAAGGGAATCTCTGCTTCCCCTGTGCCCCTGTGGGGTCCCACCCACAGAAGACAGTTCTTGAACTTTTCCAACGTGGGCCCTTCCCATAGAGTTCTTCACAAACTATTCCCTGTGGTGTCACAAGGCCTGCCAGCAAACCTGCTCCAAACCAGGCTTCTCACAGGATCACAAGTCCCATCCTCCTTCAGGCATCCACCTGCTCTGGTGTGGGGCCCTGCATGGCCTTCAGATGGGTCTCTGGCCCAACGTGGAGTCCTTCACATGTCACAGTCCCTTCAAATTCACACTGGAGTTCCAGCCTGTCTGGCAAAGCAGCACAGAAAACAACAGCAAACCCTTGGCCACCTGCCAGCCCAGGAACATTGCCATGGCTGTTATCAAAATGTTCCCAGGCACAATTCAGTAAGAGATCAGCAGTACAGCACTGCAGCAAGCAGCAAATGCAAATTGCAGCCACTAACAAGCTTTAGATTTAGACTTAGACAGTAAGGAAAGTGAGCCCCATGGCAAGGACCAGAGCCTGCTCGTTACTGGCTAAACAGCACTGACAGCTATAAATTCAAACTAATGTATCCCAATCAAATCTGCCATTATCTTCAACCCTTTGAGCATCATGTTGGGTGCCAAAAAGGACTGTTGTGGTTTAATCTCAATCCAGCAGCTGAGCTCCATGCAGCCACTCACCCACTTCCTCACCAGAGAGACTGGGGAGAGAATTGGAAGGGTAAAAGCAGGAAAACTCATGGGTTGAGATACAGTTCAGTAGGGAAAGCAGAAGCTACCTATACAAACAAAGCAAAGCAAAGAATTCATTGCCTCCCATGGGCAGGCAGGTGTTCAGCCATCTCCAGGAGAGCAGACACCCATCATTGTGACTTGGAAAGACAAATACCATCATTCCAAATGTCCCCCCTTCCTCCTTCTTCCACACACTTGATTTACTGAGCATGGTATCAGATGGTCTGGAATAGCCCTCTGGCAGATGACAGTCACCTCTCCCACCTGTGTCTCCTCCCAAACTCCCATGCACCCCCCAGTCTCCTTCCCAGGGTGGCAGTGGGAAAAGCAGAAAAGGCCTTGGCTCTGTCAGTCCTCTCAGCAATAACAAAAAATCTCTGTATTATCAATCCTGTGTTCAGCATGAATCTGAAACATAGCCCCATACCAGCCACTGTGAAGAAAATGAACTCTNGTACACAAACAAAGCAAAACAAAGAATTCATTGCCTCCCATGGGCAGGCAGGTGTTCAGCCATCTCCAGGAGAGCAGACACCCATCATGTATAGTTGTGACTTGGAAAGACAAATACCATCATTCCAAACATCCCCCCCTTCCTCCTTCTTCCACACACTTGATTTACTGAGCATGGTATCAGATGGTCTGGAATAGCCCTCTGACAGATGACAGTCACCTCTCCCACCTGTGTCTCCTCCCAAACTCCCATGCACCCCCCAGTCTCCTTCCCAGTGTGGCAGTGGGAAAAGCAGAAAAGGCCTTGGCTCTGTCAGTCCTCTCAGCAATAACAAAAAATCTCTGTATTATCAATCCTGTGTTCAGCATGAATCTGAAACATAGCCCCATACCAGCCACTGTGAAGAAAATGAACTCTACCCAAGCTAAAAATTAGCAGTTTAAAAAACTTATCCCAATATCCCTTTTTCTCAAAAATGCACTCTTATATTTTAATGAGAATAAAATTAGATATATTCTGCAAAAATCATATACACATGCTTAATGTTCTACACATGGCTAGTTTCAATGAAGTTAATGGATTTTAGTTGTTATTGGAGGTAGATGAGAATTCATTATATGAGAAGGCTGCCTCTATTTAGAGGAAACAAAATTTAAACTACACATCTAAAAGAAATGGGCTTGCTATAAATCAGCTATTTTATTGTAATGTTATGGTTGAGCAATTAAATTAAAACCAAGACCAAGAATGCACAGGAAATAAAATCTGATGAATCTGGTCTTCAGCTTGTGCAAACTCATGCAGATTAAAGAAAATCAAAAATGCAGTCTTTGAACCATATGAGTCTTTGGTGAAATGTTTCGATAGCAAAATAATATAAACTTTATAGTTTCTTGAATAT
Source organism: Alaudala cheleensis (assembly GCA_013398995.1). Classification (NCBI taxonomy): domain Eukaryota; kingdom Metazoa; phylum Chordata; class Aves; order Passeriformes; family Alaudidae; genus Alaudala; species Alaudala cheleensis. Next base: position 388,888 of record VWYE01007248.1, read on the forward strand.
CTTGAAATTAGTTCATAGTTCCACGATGGTAATATCCATGGTTTTTTTCTTTTACATCTCAGTGATAATCATTAGAGTCACTTGATCTGGATTGGAGCCTCAGTATATCTCTGGCATGCTATTTATTAATGTTTCTCCCAGGAGATTATTTTAATGTACAAAATTCTAAGTGACTCCAAATAACTATAGTAACTTAAAAAAGGCTGTGAAATACATAATCTTTCTTTCCATTAGAAGTCTATTAATTTCTCAGCAGAATAAATCTAATCTTAAAAATTTGGAGATTTTAAATTCATGCACAGTAACAAATATGGCTTTGAAAGCTTCCAAATTACCTAGAAAGCTCAAATTTCATGTATAATTTTCCTTTGGAGTTGCCAATGAACTCAGCCTAAGTCCTATCAAATTCACATGCTTGGGTATAGCCTTTTATGAGGTACTTGAAGAATTCATGTGCCCACAAAAATTCTAGGACAATCCTCATTTTTTCCCCTTCAAAAATATGAAGCAGCATGTCAGCAATTTAGATCTTGTACCAATATATCTTGGTAGCAATACAGATTAATATCAAAAATTTCTCAAAACAAAACCTTTAAGCATTTTACTAAAAAAGATACATGCCTCTTTCTGTTAATCTGTACAGTTTTAAAACTAATTAAAACAAAAAATATTATTTTTAAAATATTGATGACTTTGACCATTATAATGTCACGTGAAAAGTCTTTGAGGTCTGTACTATGGAGCTATACTGTGCAAGAGGCTTATCAGAAATATTTGGTTGGAAGTATATCATGTGGATGTCTGCTCTGGGAGAGGAGGGGAGAGGAGAGGAGAGGAGAGGAGAGGAGAGGAGAGGAGAGGAGAGGAGAGGAGAGGAGAGGAGAGGAGAGGAGAGGAGAGGAGAGGAGAGGAGAGGAGAGGAGAGGAGA
>VWYE01007248.1:389873-441943 GCA_013398995.1 Alaudala cheleensis
GGAGAGGAGAGGAGAGGAGAGGAGAGGAGAGGAGAGGAGAGGAGAGGAGAGTGAAGAAGGAGGGAGGAGGATGTGTCCAGATGTTGGAACAGAGATTCCCCTGCAGTCCATGGTGCAGCCCATTGTGAGGCAGGTGTGCCCCTGCAGCCCATGGAAGTCAACATTGGAGCAGAGATCCACCTGCAGCCCATGGACAGCTCCATGCCAGAGCAGATGGATACCCAGAGAGTGACCCCATAGAAAGCATGTGCTGGAGCAGGCTTCTGGCAAGACCTGTGGGTCTATGGAGAGAGAAATCCATGCTGGATCAAGTTTGCTGGAACAATTTGTGACCCTGAGAGGACCCAAACTGGCTCCTGAAGGACTGTGCCTTGTAGAAGGGACCAGTGATTGAGCAGTGGGTAAAGAACTGCAACCTGTGGTTATGGCTTACATTGCAGAAATTCATGGGGGACTGTTTCCAGTGGGAGAGACCCCATGCTGGAGTAGGGGAAGAGTGTGAGGAGTCCTCCTGCTGAGGAGGGAGGAGCAGCAAAAAAAATGTGTGATGAACAGATCACAGCCCTCAGTCCCCTGTGCAGATATTGGAGAGAAGGTAGAGCAATAGGAAATAAAGCTGAACCTGGAAAGAAGGGGAGGGTGGTTGAAGGTGTTTCAAGGCTTGGTTTTATTTATCATCACCCTACTCTGATTTGGTTGTAATAAATTAAACCAACTTTCCCAAGCTGAGTCTGTTTAGCCCGTGAGGGTAATTGGTGAGTGAGGGTAACTCCCTGACTTAATCATAACCATGAGCCTTTTGCTATATGTTCTGTTCCCTTTCCATCTGAGATGGGGGAGTGACAGAGCAGCTTTGTTGGGCACCTGGAGTGCAGCCAGGGTCAACCCACAACAGCTAATCTTGCTCTTTTTAGTTATATTCATACCTTTGATAAGCAAAGAAGTCTTTCTTTACTGAACACAACTGTATGCTAATTCTATCTCCAGAAATCTTTCTTTGACTTTTGAATCTAAAGACATTTTTGACCACATAGAAAGGTTGTTTACATATACATACTGCTTGGTTTATTTCAGAGAAATCTCCAGNACCCAAACTGGCTCCTGAAGGACTGTGCCTTGTAGAAGGGACCAGTGATTGAGCAGTGGGTAAAGAACTGCAACCTGTGGTTATGGCTTACATTGCAGAAATTCATGGGGGACTGTTTCCAGTGGGAGAGACCCCATGCTGGAGTAGGGGAAGAGTGTGAGGAGTCCTCCTGCTGAGGAGGGAGGAGCAGCAAAAAAAATGTGTGATGAACAGATCACAGCCCTCAGTCCCCTGTGCAGATATTGGAGAGAAGGTAGAGCAATAGGAAATAAAGCTGAACCTGGAAAGAAGGGGAGGGTGGTTGAAGGTGTTTCAAGGCTTGGTTTTATTTATCATCACCCTACTCTGATTTGGTTATAATAAATTAAACCAACTTTCCCAAGCTGAGTCTGTTTAGCCCGTGAGGGTAATTGGTGAGTGAGGGTAACTCCCTGACTTAATCATAACCATGAGCCTTTTGCTATATGTTCTGTTCCCTTTCCATCTGAGATGGGGGAGTGACAGAGCAGCTTTGTTGGGCACCTGGAGTGCAGCCAGGGTCAACCCACAACAGCTAATCTTGCTCTTTTTAGTTATATTCATACCTTTGATAAGCAAAGAAGTCTTTCTTTACTGAACACAACTGTATGCTAATTCTATCTCCAGAAATCTTTCTTTGACTTTTGAATCTAAAGACATTTTTGACCACATAGAAAGGTTGTTTACATATACATACTGCTTGGTTTATTTCAGAGAAATCTCCAGGTTCACCTTGTAACAGAGGTGTATCAGAGGCATGACAGTGTTGAAACTGTCTAAATTCTGTACAGCTTGTCTTTTTCACTTCAGCTGATGCAAGTTTTCCCACTTCAGAAAGATACAGGAACTTTTTCGCAAAAAGATGAGAGGCCCACCCTTGCTCACCTTTCACTGTGACCTTTGTGTATGCCAGTTGGGAAGAACTTTGTGTTTATGCTTGATAGTTGCACTTGGAGACCTTTCTTGACCTCTGTTCCATTGAATCCCATACTTATTTGGATATCACAGAATGGTTATTTAAAATCTGTGGAATTCATGTCTTTTAAATTTAGTTTCTGTGGTGATTCATTCAAAATTTTTTTTCAGAACTGTGAATAATTTCATGTTGCTGATTTTTATCCATTTCTTCCCTCATTGTATGTGTTTAGCACAGTTGAAGTGGTCATGAAGTAGCAGTAAAACAAGACATTTCATTTATATGACAGACTTCACATCTATGTTACCTGCGGTCTGTGTGTAAAGGAGATTTGAGGATTTTCTGGAGCAGCAGATTAAGCCTGTTCCAGAGAGGTCTGCCTAAAGCCCAGGAAGAAGGTAGGCAGTCAGGCAGGTGCTGGAGACATCTCAGGTGTTTCAAGGTTAGGCTAAGACAGAACATTAAAGCCTGCACTATGAGTACAGATTATGCTATCACATTTTTAAATACAATGCACTGTGGTGATCACCAAACACAGTGCCATTTAGGGTTATTAACTTTTTAATGATTTATTGCTTGAAATACATGATGAGAAAGTTTGATTGCATACTCCTATCTTAATTTGAATTGATTTTTCTTTGCTGTTAAAGAAATTACCACTTGAAAAGGCCTCTGTCAGGAGAGTGGAATGCATGTCAGTTCAGCAGGAATTGAAGGAAATAAAAACCACTTCTATCTGCATGTTGTGGGAGTTTGGCACTGAACACACTAATAGCACTCCTGAGTGGTTAGTCACAAGGGTATCCAGCTGTTAAAAAAAAAGTTCAGATTTGGCTTTAAGTCAGGAACAACAGTTTTTCAGAAGGGCTGGAAACGTACAAAGCATAAAATGTTATTTTGATAGTGTCAGAAAGGGTTTAATATACTCAGAACACAGCACTAAAGGTATGGGACTCTACCCCCAGCCCCACAGGTTTTGAGAGTAGATGCAATTGTGCAGACTAATGGTCTTGATGTCTGCAAAAGGTAAAAAAATTAACCAGCTTCAACAACCAATAGGAATACTCCTATTTATATTTTACATTATTCATTTGCCATGAAATGGGAATATGCTCAAATAAAGCATATTGGAAGGAGTATTTTCCCTGTGAATGAGGTTTTTTATTATTTAGAAGGAAAACTTTTCCCTGAAGCAGTGAATAAATCCACACTTTTTCATGCTTTTTCATGTCTTTATCCTTTTTATTATGCATCCACTAAGAATGCATATTAGTTTGCTATCAGCTTTATTTCTTATTTTTTCAAAGTTAATTAAAAGAACCTATGATAAACTTTTTTGTTTTTCTAGACTAGTGTGTTGGATGGGTGCAAGGGAAATTCCTAGGTATGTGTTTCCAGGAGACACTGGAAGTTTTATTATTCTTGTTGCTACTTCTGTTTTTAAGTGGACAGATATATATCTAAAATAATTGTTCCAGTTCTGGAGACTGTTTTGATTAAGACAGCTGCTAAATAGAAGTGTGCATTAACAGCTCACATGTTCAGGTATGAGCTTTTATACCCCACTGACATGTATCAGCTTTCTCTCTCTTTAGTCAGCTTCCTCTCGAGGCTTCAAGCAGCACACTCCTAGCAGGCCAGCTCATTCCTGATTTTTTACTTGGTTGCTCTACTTCTTAATAATTACTTCTCCTCCTCCTGCAGATCATTTTCATGGTAGCCCAGTCCCCACTAATCACGGCTACTCATGTGTGAAATCAGTAGTGGGGTATGCAGTCCCCTATCCCTCTTCCCAACCTTTTCTGAATTTACTGTTAGCTTTGGTAGTGATCCTTCAAAAACAGTATCTTGTTTCTGGTTTCTACTTTGAATGACAATGTATATATATAATTATCATAGTATCATAGAATGACATGGGTTGACTGGACCTTTAAAATCATCGAGTTCCAAGCCCCCTGCCATGGGCAGAGGCACCTTCCACTTGATCAGGTTGCTTAAAGGCCCACCCAACCTGGCCATGAACACTCTCAGAGATGGGGAATCCTCAGCTTCTCTTGGCAACATGTTCCAGTGCCTCATCCCCCTCACAGTAAAGAATTTCCTCCTATATGTAATCTAAACCCAGCCTCTTCCAGTTCAAAGCCCATATCTCTTGTTCTTCCATGCTTTTGTAAAAAGTCTCTCTTAGACCTCTTTGTAGGCCACCTTCAGGTATGGGAAGGCTTCCATAAGATCTCCACAGAGCCTTCTCTTCTCTGGGCTGAACCATCCCAATTCCCAAAGTGCTTTCTCATGGGAAAGGTGCTCCACCTCTCTAATCATCTTGGTGGCCTTCCTCTGTAGGACCAGCACAGCAGGTTAATGTCCTTCCTGTGCTGGGGGACCCCACAGCTGGATGCGGTGCTCCAGGTGAGAAGCAGTATTACAGGGGGGAGAATTATATAATTTTTAGTTGTATAGAATCTACTATAAAATATATTCCATAAAATGTTTCTATCTTTTCATGAAAGCTTGCTTTACTTTGACCTCTTTTGTGAGAAAGAACTGACTACACATGTACAAGGTATTTGGATGTATTAATGTAAGAGCTTATTCTGCAAATGTTCTATGTGTGATAGCAACCCAGCTGTGTGACCTTTAAAGAGTAACAAATTATTTAGGAAATTATGCTTTCAGAATGACATTGTAAAGGCAAGGAAAGCTGATGAATACAAAGCACAGGAAAACAGAGATTGGACTCAAACCTGGCTGTATTTTAGATTGACAGAACCTTTTCATTTTTGTCTCTGCACTTGTTTCTTTGTCCTTTGTCTCTTTCTAACATCTAGCTTAGTGGAAGAAAAAAAGGATGCCAACACAGCTTATATGCTCTCACAACATAAAAAACTCCAGGCATTAAATGTGATTGTAAGTTTCCATGGCCCAGTGCAATTCCACTCGTTCTACTCATGGGCTATAATGTCTGCTTTTGATATTTGAGTGTGCTTGAGAGCCACTTAAATTTTCCACTCTGGGACATGAAGTCCCACAATCTCTAAATGTCATGTGCCTGGCTGGAGCAAGAGAAGCACTCAGGTGAGGCAGGAATTCAGCAAGGCAGCAGCAGCTGACAACACAGAGGACAGCTGAGATTTTGAGCAGGGTTGGAAACAATTGTATGGCCCTGAGGCTGTGATAGATAAAGTAGAGCCATGTCACAGTCCCCAGAACTTGCTAGGATGGCTTGAAGCTCAGTTCACACTTGCCAGAGCTCTTACCTGGTTTATCAGGCAGGTTTACCTGCACAGAGAGCAATGTTCTGTCATAGCTGTATTACTTGCAGCATCCATCACTCTTATTTTAGAGGGAATTGTGCTAGGTAACGACAGCTTGTCAGCTGCCTGAGGTTGAAAATAGAAGAGTAACAGAGAGAAATTTTGAATAAGATGATACTTTTTTTCAAATTCGGGCCCTGTACGAATAGCCTGAAATTGCATACCCCAAAATGGGTGTCTTTATTCTTACCCAAGGCTGGGAAAATTAAATGCTAGGGACACAGATTGTGAGACAGACACAGAGAAAACCAACTGCTCTGCAGGCAAATCCTAAAAGAGATGTAGTGTCCAAAAAACTTTTCTCATGACACCTCTACTTGTCCAGACTGGGGCAACTGACCTCTGTTACTATAACCCACAGCATAATGAAATCTGAGCTTCCTTCTTCTAGGTGCCCAGATCAGCTCAGAAAGTCTGGGATAAGAGATGAGTTCATACCAGACATCTAGTAATATCTTTTCTTGCACTGATTTCCTTTGCAACTGAGACCAAATACTTAGGAATCAAAATTATAACTTGAACATAACATAAATATTTCTATTAAAGAAAAAAAAAAAGAAAACTGGCTTGATACAGTCACCCCTTAAAAAAATAAAAAATCTTGTCCAAAACACTGCTTAACATTAATATTTACTCTCTTCTCACACTATTAGTGCATTCAAAAATTTTCTACAGTGCAACCTGTCCTATCATCTTCCTGCAGAGTAATGTTTTGGTGTTCTTTAACCTGTAAGAGGAGCTATGCTAAGGATAACAGTGGTAGAAGAATATGACAGGTTACCTTAGAGTGTGAATACGCACTTCTTTGGATTATGCTGGACCATCTTAAAAAACATGGCAATGAAAAGATTCCCCTTCTCTGTTTATCTAATGATAATGTGTTACATTTATCCTGGCAGACTCACAATATGTGCTTTTCAGAACAGGAAGAAACCATCTTTTTTTCCCAGCTGATGACATCACATTGAATTTACATAACACAGTGTGAGAAAATATGAATATTCTAGGAGTCATTTGATGAGTGCACCTGAAGGATAAAGGTCAGGAAGGATTTATGTGTGAAGATACCTTAATAATGGTAATGATAGTAATGAGGGAGCACAAGGACACTGAGTGGAACAAAGAGGTAAATATAAAGGAGGAACTACACCTGTTTTAAAATATTATATAGGTTATATTTATTTAATTTCCTTAGGAAGAAAATCCTGCCTATTATGATTATTAATTTTACTTGTTTGCCTCCAAAGAAATATACTAAAAGTGCTGCTGAAAAATTAAAGGGAAAAATAAAAATATTTGACATATATGGTAGTGACATGCCGAAGTGTCATGGACTCAGCCAAATTTTTATTGCCTTCATTCTGAGTCCATATGGAAGAACATGGACTTGTGTTTACCTTTTTCTTTCCCACCATGACAACAACTTCTATTTCTTTTCAGCCATACCTTTCTTGCAGATTATTTTTCTCTCCAGATACTACCTCCAGTGAAATATTTTAGGCTTCTCTTTCTCTTTTGTTGATGTTCCTTCTGTGGACAAAGGCATAATTTCTGGTTTTACACCAGCTTTATGATTATTGCTCAGTGGAAGCTTTTGTGAGGCAGCAAACCACATAAGAATTTATGATTTTTAGAGCACTTTTCACTAGCAAGTTATGGTGTCCTAAACAAGTAGGAAAAAAAGCTTTCTCTGTGATATGGGGATGTACATTGTGCATTTTAGGAAAGTGTTTTCTCTCTTAATGTCTTTTTCTAGTTTCATTTTTCTAGGCAGCAGAACTATATTTTTTCTCCTTCTACACCTGTTTTCATTATTTTTTTCCATTTTCTCTCCTCACTTCTTTATTCCAGTCGTTCCTTGCCTTCAGCAATACTTCTCAGCAAAGTTCAGTCCATTGCATCATTTAGCCAGAAATCAGTTGAAGATGACAGTGATAATTCAAGTCCAACACTGTGCTTGTCCCTGCTGCCCAGGAGAATATGTGATAACACCCATACTCGTGGAACATTTTATTTTCCCACTGCAGCCCACACCAGGAGCCATCACAGGAGGAAGGTCAGGAGGAAGGCTGGAAGACATCCTTGACAGGGCAGTTGCTACTACACTCCTGTGAAAACTTCTTATCTCTTTGAGCACTGACTATGATTTCTTTTCAGCTGTCTTTCTGACCCTCTTCCTTCCTTTTTCACTCTGCTGAAACTTTAGGTCACATAAATTGATTCCACCAGCAAAATGTATCATAGTTTCCTGCAAATTAAATGTATCTGATTTACAGTATCTGTCAGTTTTTCTTTTCCCCTTCTCACCTGATAAATGTCAGTGGGAGTTGACTGCCCACAAAACAACTTTAATATGCTCTGAAGATCACGCATTTCTGAAATTACTGATGTCACCCTCAAAATTTCAAAGCAGATTTAAAATCTGCCCCTAAAAACTTGACTCTCTTCTGGCAAAGAAGGATATATTCAAGTGATTTGTATGTATTTTTAGGAATAAAAAAAATTCAACTTGATTTATTAAAGCATCAGTAAGAGAAAAATAAATCTAAGAAAAATCATGCTGGCCTTGGTAAGTGAAAGAGACTTGCTTTTCTTTACTAACTGTGACTAAAGATTGTTCTAAACTGATGTTATTCTTACTGGTAGAATGTGGGCAAAACATAAAAGTGTTTTAGACAGGATTCAGGTTGTATCCTGACTTAACATTAACCTGTTTAGAGTCTGAATACTTCAAGGGCTCCAAGAAAAAACAAGCATATCCTGTACCATTGCCAGAGAATAACTCACTGAATCCTTTCAAAGCTCAAAACACCTAAAATTTCTCAATTCTTTGTATTTATTACTTGTACTGTAACCTACATTTCTGAAAATAGTAGATGTTGTTATTGGACCACAATTTAGTAGTTACAGCTTTTGATTTCCTGTAATAAGAAAAAAAGAACACTGTTTGCTATGAAGAGACACTTTCAAAAATACTAAATGTGATGTTGGGAAAGAATTTCTCCTGAGAATTTTATTATTAAGTTTTCATGAGCTTACATGCCATAAAGAAAATACAAACTTCATTGTTTGCTTTGATGTTGGAACCATGAGAAATCAGTGACATTGCATAGTGCTAAATAGAAGGTAATAATTGGCTATTTTAAGGCAGAGTGAGTAGTGACCCTTCCCAGAATCATGGAACAGGGTGCCAGATTCCTACAGAATTATCATCATGCTAAATTTGACACAAATTCTTACCAACCCCAGAAGTGACCTTATGGCTGCAAAAGCAGGGATGCATTTGGTCTCTTTTGCAAGATGAATCCATGCAAATGTTTTTGTATTTCTTCTCTTAATGTCCCAGAGAAGTGCCTTTCTGAAGGAGAAACTCACTGGGTTGTTAAACTCAACAAATAAGAAAAATCTTCTTACATGAGGTTTATTTCATTTGGGTAAACAGCTTCTTACAGAAATAACCTAAAACAAATGACAGATAGGTAGATATACAAAATGATTCTTTAATGAACTGTCACAATATAGTGCAGTGGAGACCTCAGGGCTACTGACACACAAATCCCCTTTATACTGTCTGAATAATTACACTGACAACTGTGGATAAATATCTTAGTTTGCAATGTAACCAGGCTCAGGTTTTATGGCTGAGAAGTCCATCAAATGCTACCACACCAATTCCTCTTCCCCATTCATTTTTTAGCATTCAAGGGGTAGAAGAGGTTGACATCTTCTGGTTACCAAAAATATCAATGTGTGTACATGGTCTATTATTTTGCTATACAAATATCATACTTTCTCCAGTTTCTCATTTAGTGGGACTTAGTTACTCCAGTGAGATAATTTGCCTTTAGCCCATTTGTTTTACAAGTGGAATACTGCAATGTATGATGGCAAAAGTAAATTGCCTGTTTTTCTTGCTGACTGGAATTTGGAAGTGATTCTTACTGAAATGAAAGGATATTCTCCCTACTATGTCTTCAGATATCTCATGTCACAAATCACAGTCTGATTTGGAATCAGTAGTTTTATACATAGTGTTTAATCTGATAAATATATATTACTATTACTTGAGTGTTACTCATTGCTATGATTTCTAACTCACATCTACCATAATCAGTTTTCATTGCTGGATAAATAAAATCTCTGGGCTTCTGGAACATGACTTAGAAGAGGGCAGTAATACCTCTAGTCTTAGTGCCAAAATAACAACTTTTCCAGGTGGCATTAGAAGAAAATAGGAAATAGTTGTTTTGAGGTTTTTATGAGTACATATTCAAAGGTGCTGTGCTAGGCTCAGACAACTTTAATATATGGTTTCACTGTCAGGGAAAATTCAACTGTTTAGTTTCTATTGCTGAAGAATGACAAGTTCTCAATTATTCTTTGTTTACAAAACTCCATTTCCAGAAATCAAAACTACACTCTGAGAGAAATATGGCTTCATTTTGTCCATTGGATGGAGTAGTTTTATCAACAAACAGAATTTCTTGTAGAATATATCCTGGAGAGAATATGAAAAATAAAGTTTTAATGTTTTTCTAAATGCTCTTATTTGATTGATATATTCCCAGCAGTGTTTTAACTGCTTCATTGCTGTGACTTTTCTGTTACTTTTGAAAGCAGAAATTTTACACTTTTGCTAGGCAAAATGGGAAAGTTTAGAGTAAAGTATCTGATATTTGGTACTGAAAACCAAGGGAAAAAGTTCTGTTCCCTCTGATGCCATTACCAGCTGGATGTTTAACAGGAAACCAGTGAGTAATTCTACATTTTATTCCACTAGTTCATTGTGTTCATTTTGTTTCTGCAGTATTTGACTATTTTTTTTCATCAATATGAGACTGTTTATAACTAATTTGCCTGGAGATTTCTATTTTGAGTTGGTTATTCATTACATGCTTCAGGGACTTAATTCAGTCCCCAGATTTGCTGTAATAACTCCTTATGAACTTTTGGGAATCCTCAGATAAATTAAGTTGTCCTAGCTCCATTGGCTTAAATGGAAATATGATAATTTGTGGTTAAATATCTCTACCCCAACAATTGTTAACTTTAACATATGAAGATCCAAATCACTAAGAAAATAGACATTGTCATCACAACTCAACCTGAAAAACAAAGCAAGCTGACATCTGCAATTATTTAAGGTTGTTTATTTCATATGAGTTTATTTAGCAGTTTGGAGAGAAGAGTTTTGGGGAACATACATACATGCCCTAAACTCTGAGAAAGTTTTCTTAAGAGCTTAAAGCAATCAATTAGTTATGGGGATCCTTTCATGGTGTATTCCTACCTTCTGTGTCTTCTTTTCCATTAATAATGTAGCTTTAGTTTATAATGTCTTATTTATTGGCTAAGGACCTTCAATTCATTTTGTGTTGCATTGTTTTTTTCATTTTCTTAAAAAAAAATAAAATTAAAATATGCATGTTTCCAGTGTGCAGAAAACTAGATCAAGTACAATGAAGCTGATCAAATATTCAAACATATTCCAGCTCTGAATAAAATAGAACTTGATTTCATGGCATGTAGGTTAAATGTTGTTGTTCCATCAAAAGAAGTCTTTAAGCTTTTCTTTCCACACTTCTCTTTTATCACACCAAACCACAGTACTCCTGGTGAGCCAGACAGAAAACAAAACCAGGTTCTTGAGCATATACATAAACAAGGGCTAGCTTTCTTAGCAATGAAAATCTAATTTGTTAGTTCATATGCATGCAATCTGAAGCAGCAAAGAAAAATAATACTGTAACATTTTGATTTGACATCAAACAGGAAATATGATATTTGTTGCTTCATTACAAACTTGTTAGAAAAATCACAGAGTAATATAATGGAATTAAAATAAATGGAGGAAACCATCCTGGAATAAAAAATTTAAATCATCTGAATACACAGAGTTAAAATAAGTCAGATAAATAATTCCTTACAAATAAGGGTTTCTCTCAGATGACTTTCAAGTCAGCCAGATTTAGTGCTTGGGCCTAGGCAAATGTATTGCTGATGCCTGAAACAAGTTTGGAGGAATCCTACTACACCAGATAAATGTCTCAGAATCTTTCCTTCTGTAGCAGCAGATTATTTTTGTCCTGTCACATCCTGGTTTATGAGCACTTCAAGTAGCACATAAAATTTACAAAGCATTTAAAGTTAATTTCTGTTTAAAATGGGCCATCTCAAAGAGCACAAAATGATCATCTGCCCATGGACTTGTCGAGTGGTCAGGTCTCCCTAAGCATCCTTAGCAGAGGACATGTTTCAGCATAATCCTAATTAGCCAGGATTTAAAAATACTGAAGACATTTCACACACATAGAAGTTATTTTAAAAGTGAAACATAATCTCTGGGACAACAGCTTGAAAATTGTAGTATTTGTGATATTATACACACAAAGAGGCAGGTCAGGCTGTTTCAGAACTTACTATTTTATCTCTGAACATTTTATTATGATATGGAAATCCCATCTTCTGCTGATATCCTGCTGCTACCAGAAAGTTTTGGATTATTCTGATCCCACAGACATTTATACTTTGTGATATGAATCACTTCACAGATGTAAGTTTTTTGGTCTTTCAGTAAACTACCTTCAAAGATGAATTTTAAAAACTTCATTATCAGCAAATTTTAAAGTAAAACTGATCATAGTTTAGTTTACTAGTTTTTCAGCATGACTATTGCAATTAGATACTCGAATTATAATTAACAAAATAATCCTGCTGATTATTTAGATACTGGTAAAGAAATTTGTCACAGTACTTTTCAAGCCTTGGATTATTTCAGGTACTTATGATTATATTTTAAGCTTTAATAATAATGCCATTTGCCCTCTCCTGAGCTGTAAAATACAAGATGCCCAGCTTGAGGGATTGGATTTTTGTTTTTTTTTTTTGCTGAAAACCATGTTCATTAACACAGATTTTAGCGCCTTAAAAGTATGTGTTTCTCAATATCTTTCAGAAGTATCTCCTGTAAAAATTTGAGATTAACAGGAGTGTATAATCAAAACAATTTCCCCATACAAATTCCATAGTTTGGAAAGTCCCTCTATGCTTTTCTCCTCCCCACACTTAAATCAAAGTGCATTTAAGAGAGAAATGAAAAAAATCTTCAGCATTTTCTTCTGCCTCTGCTTCTAATTTTTGGCAGATCCTTAATTGTCATTTATGGTAGTATTGTATGTCCAGAATTTGTCAGTTTTTTCTCTGCTGGTAATTAATGCAATGATAGCTAAATATTGTTGTGCTCTGTATAATCTTGGGAGTCATACTGTTAATACAGTCTTTTTCAGTAAATATTAAACCCCCCCCAAAAAAGAAAAAAAAACAGGTATTTTTGATTCGTTTCAGAGATGTTTCAATAATAAACTATTTAATATCACTACAGATATTAATAAAATAAAAATTAACTGTGGTATTATAATACATATGTAATTTTATATGCATTAGAAAACTTTTATTTTTTGACATGAATGATTGGTTGATTATACAGTATTATTTATTTTAACAAGATAAAACCAGTCAGAAATGTCAGCTAATTGACCTGCTTTGCATGGACATCCTTTGAGTTTGCAATCCATGGCCTTTTCCTAACTGAGGCATTTGACTGTAGTCCCACCTGCAAGAGACTGCAGCTCCACCTGCGAGGGCAGATCACCTTTTTCTTGTGGTGCAAAAGACAGAATCTCTCTCAGGTGTGTTCCTGAGTTCAGCTGGAAGCCTTCAGTGAATGTCAGGTAATGCTTTCCTGCTTGCACACAAGTGCTTTGGGAGGGAGGGCACTTTGGAAAGAGAGGTTTCTGCAGCAGATGGTTTGTGTGGAGATGCTCCTGAGCGCACTTTCCCTGACACACTAAATGGCTATGAGCATATGCAATCTGTGTAAGAACTGGATTTAAATGTATGTTCAGTCATGTTTAAGTATTCTGCTGTTCAGGAGTCAAAATTCTCTGCCCATTGCATCCTACAAAACTTTGTGACAGTTTTGTATCTTTTAGGTAGCTTTATATTAAACAGTTCTCTAGGCTTTGTTATCTACACCAGCCCTTATGTCAATTTAGGGTGGCCTCATTCACATTTTGATAGACTGTGAACCCAACTTTTATAGGGTTTGTAGTGAGCTCTTATGTTGAGTTTAGAGGAATGAACTATTGCTCCAGTTTGAGTTTGGCTTGTTTTGGGATTTTTGGCACTTTTTGGTTTATTTATTTTGTTTAAAAGCTGATTCTCATTCATGTAACAGACATGTAGGTTTTGTGGTGGGACAGAAGACTTGCATTATAATTAATCTTTGAAGAATCTCAGACATAATAGTGAACTGATTATCTGTGGCTTTTTGTCTGCTTGTTTGTAAAACAAACAAGTGGGCTTTATTTCTGCAGAGCTATATAACTTAAGCCTGCAAATTATGATTGGGGTGTATAAAACTGTCAGTTTCCTTGCTCTGTATCAATTCCTGAAGCAAACATATTCCTGACAGAAAGGATCCTGCAGTAATCTGTCTTTCAAAAGATTGATCATATAAATGCTTCACTGAAGTATGTGTGTATTTATGATCTTTATAGATTACTCAATCAAAATTGTTGAATTAATGAGCTTATAGTTTACAGCATAAATAATTCCTACTCAACTGTTGCAGAAGAACTTTAATCTGTTTTAAAACAAATCAGAATCTGGATAGTTTACAAGAAACTACTTTCAAATTACCTCCTAATGCTAACAATCTCCAGGTCCACTGGGTGTCAAATGTCTAGATTTCTCATAGTCCAAACTATGGAGAGCAGTGGACATGCTAAAAAATAACTTTCTGCTGACCAAAGAAAAGATGATATTTCCTACCATGAATGTTTTCTGTTCCAGCTTTTCTGTTTAAATTGTAGATATTAGGCAAAAATTGATTTTAAAAAAAACCTAGCCTTTTTAGTGCAGTCTTAGACAACAGGTAAAGATTACAAAAAGACCTTAGCAAATGACATTTCATTACCTTAAAACCCAAATATGTATCTATATGGTGAGGCCTGTTCACAGTCTGAGTGATCCTTTGAACTTTTTACTCTCCCAGATTTTCTCATCTGGAGAATGAGATTAATTAAAGAGCCAAACCACATAAGCCAGATGGTTTTTTGGCTGTGGTGATCAAGTCATTCAAATTCCTGTCTGGACTTCTGTAATTCCTTAAAGCTTGTGTCTGAGCTCACAATCCTTGCAAATATTTCACTAAGGACAGAAACCAGCAGTAGTGTTGTTTTCATAGAATTAAAGAATCATAGAATGGTTTGGATTGGAAGGGACTTTAGAGACCACCTGGTTTTTAACCCCCTGCCATGGGCAGGGACATCTTTCACTTGTCCAGGTTACTCAAAGCCCCATCCAGCCTGGCCATGAACACTTCCAGGGATGGGACAAACATGACTTCTCTTGGCAATGTGTTCCAGTGTCTCACCATGCTGGCAGTCATAGATTTCTTCACAGCATTGACTGAATCTGCCTTCTTTCAGTTGGAAATCATTCTGCCTGGTCTTATCATTACATTCCCTTGTGTACCTATTCTCAGAGCCTTCCATTTATCTTTGGACCTTCCACAGAGTGGCTCTGCTCATGAATAATATTTTGTGAGTTTTGCAATGCAAGCAGCTTTTCTCCAAACAGTGTTCCATAGGAGCCAGGTGAACTTTATTAAGTCATCTGCTTTAAAGGTGAAATCATAGCTTTGTGGGACAGGGCTACTTGAAAAACAAATCCTGGGCTCTGAAGCCTTGAAGAAGAAACATAACTGGATCTTTTCAGAGTCTGCATCCTCAAAGCAAATGTAATATTCACTGTTTTGGTTCATTACTTCTTTAGGTAGAGGTGTAAGTATGAAAGAAGAAAGCAGATTAAAAAAAAAAAAAGAGAGAGGCTTTGAAAGAAGGTAAGAGTAAATGGAGATAAAAATAAAAGCACAATAAAAATGAAGGGGAAAATGGTGAAAGTAAACAGAAAATAACAATAAACCCAGAGAAATTGTACTGAATATTCATACAGAGGAAAAAGAGACATCCTGGCCTGCTGTTGTCATGAAAGTGTCCAAGTGTGTGAATTGAAGACATAGACATATTAGAAGATGAAGAAGGGATATGGAAAAGTCTTAGTTGTGCAATGGTTACCATGATCCATGCTGCACACAAGATTTGTAATTAATTCTCGTGTTTGAACTATCTCTCTGTGGTAAAGAGGGAATATTGACTCAAAATACTTTGAGCTTGTAGCAAGTGGGTAAGTGTCTTCTTCAAATAAACAAGATACAGGAAGAATTATACAGAAAAAAAAAAAGTGCAATTTCCAAGTTGTTGAGCTAGGAAAACTAAAGTTCACAGCTTGCCTTGTCTTTATTCAAATATGAATTAAACAGGTTTGTTGTGTTGATTCCTAGGGGACTTTTCTTCACAGCATGTCTCTTCTAAAAAATCCCATTCATACTCTCAATACTATCAGCATGGCAAAACTTAAATAATTTTAGCTCACTGATATCACACTCAAAAAACCCCTGTGTATTTATAGACACGTCTCTTGCAAAAACAAAGAGGCTAGCAAAAAAAGTAATGAGCACACTTGTTCACTATCAGAGTACTTTGTGAATAAAATAACTACCATTGTAGGTGAAGTAGATTAAAAGAATGTTCACCAGTTATGTGACTTTCTCAGGGGTGAAGATGGAGTAAATTTTATCTGATCAATACATAAAATTCAAGAATTCTTGGCTTCTAATTCCAACACGAAGAGTTGTTGTATATTTATTATTGAGAGACATTTTAAAGTTCCATACCCTCTTTTCCAGCCAAACAGCAGAATATCTTCAGTTTCCTTAACCTTTTTATTACGCACTAGAAACTTAAGGTTTAGTCTTCAAAGGTGAAAATAAACTGACTGTAGCATGTATAGCCCAAGGGATGAGATAGATTAATAGAAAAATAAACTGTGATTTAACAACTGTGTCTGATCTTGTATGAAAAAGCTCCAGTATTTGGATATGTCTGGGCAAGATACTGTCTTTGAATTATGCATGAGAAACACACATATTTCAGCTTAATTCATGCAACACTAATACCTCCTTTTACAATGACCATGTTTTTTCACTGTATTAAGGTGTTCATATCCAGAAGTAAAACAGAAATACGAGTTTTTGTCGTAGACAAATCAATGGTATGTGCTTAGTTCCAGTATTGTAAGTCACGAGGGTTCTCTGAATCAAAGGCCAAAGAGGTAAGCAAAGCCTTAGAAGATGAAATACCTAAAAGAACACAGCAGAAACCTAAACTATATGATCCTGTAACATGCAGGTTTTGTCACATTTGAAAAATCAGTCACTTTCCAGAAGGAAATTCAGTTTTTTTGCCCACTTCAAAACTCTGCAGTACTTGCAGATGGTAACATGAAAAATGGAAATCTAATCATGTTGTGACTTGTGATATTCTTTAATATTGCAGGGATATATTTTATCATGGGAACATAAACTGTTTATGGCCACTGTTATTTCTGTAACTCATCACTGATTCAAAGCTCTCCCAGAGTTAGGAACAGCAGCCTCTTATCATACAAGGTAAGTGGCCCATTTGCCAAAGATGTGGGATGAGATTTCATGGATGGAGCATTGTGACAAATGGTGTCAGACAAAGACTGTGAGATACCTGTTACCTGTAGCTGTACACTGGCTATACCATGATAAGAAAATTATCCCACATATTAAAGCAAGATCAGCAATGTTGCCAATACTTGCTAGAGAATCACATTACATCTGCAAGTGGAAGATATTCACAAGATTAGAGGTTCAAACAATATTTCACAGATCTTTACAACACAAAAAGAAAGTCAACAATTTATAAACTCCAGTGGCAGGATGTGTACACACAGAGGTGAATAAATATGCCAACTGTTACATATTCTAGTCCCACTGAGTTAGCCTGTGCTAACGAGGTAGAAGTATGTGCATGCTTATAGAACAATAGCTCCAGGATCAAATCTGTGATCCAACCTGTCCATTAATCTTTGGATTAACTAATAAAAGAGGGATAAAACAAACAAGCTAAAGTCAGAGACTGTCACACTGAAAACAAATGGCAGACCAGGATGCATACACAGAAATTATAGTTCATATCTACTTTCATTCTCTCATTAAGGTAAGTTTATGGAAACTTGATTCAAATATCAGAATATTAAAATGAAATCCCTTTCACCTCTGTTATAGAAGATCAAATAAAGATTATTACAATGATCTAAAATCCATGATATTATTAACCTTGCTGTAGAAGAAGTTTGAAAATGCATTTTTAATTATACTGTATAAACTAGAAAAAAATTTAAGAGACAATAGGTTTAGGCTGACACAATATCGTTGATTACTGATGTTACTAGCATTGTATTTCAGAAACAGCAAGAGTCTTTGTAGGAAATGTTCTTATTTGATAGTATTTTGTTTTTCTCAGTAACAATTTTGCCCACTTTTTAGGATATTTTTACCTTTTATCCTCTACTAATCTTTCCTTATACAGCTGTCTCCGATTGTGGGATTTCCCCTCTTTATTCCCTCATTGCTAAAGCTACTACTAATGCCAACTTTGTCATTTGCATACTTTTTTGTTACTCCAGTAAAATTGAAGTGTTAGATTATACAGCTGTGGCATCCAGATTCAGGTATTGATTCATACTTAGTGTTGTTACTGCTACATTTGATATTTATTGACACATTGAGACATCCTTCTATAATATAGTAAGAATAAAAATAACATATATCCTTCAAAATCAATTAAGAACTATGCTTGAAATAGAGTGAAAAAAAGTACCAGTATAAAGAACGATAAAAAACCTGAATGAAAATTTTAAAACCTTACTAGAGTATGAAATGCATTGTTGTCCAAGGGAATAATGCACTTGCATTTCTTATTATTTAATATGGAATATAGAATATAAAATTAAAAAAAATTTACAATATTTATTGAAGTGTTGTGTAATTGCAATGAGGAGAGCTAATTCTAAGTTCTCTGCCATGCCTGTGCCTTTGAAGCTTAGAATAGAACCCAAAGTCACTTCCAGCAGCAGCAGTAAGACTGCACTCCCAGCTGCAGCCAAAATAGCTCCAGACTTAAAAGACAACAAAAAAGTAAATAGTCAGCATTAATTAAAATGTATCATTAGGTAATGTAGAGTCAGATCTCCAATAAAATGAACATAAGAAGGGAGTTTAAATCTCCAGGTTTTCTGAAAATATCTACACTATACAGCAAAGCTGTTCTCAGTTACAACTGGGATTATCCTGAAAGATCTTTTTCAGTGTTGGAATTTACTAATTTACTGAAAACGTGGTTTGTTTATCCCCTTATTGACATAGCTGGATCACATATTCAACATCCAACCCATGACAACTTAGCCTTGAGTTATGACTTGCTAAGCTTCTAATTTACCTGTCAAATTGCAAGCATCTCAAAAATGGAACTTCCCCCTTAAAAACCCACATGAAGTTCTAGCAGTGAGCTGTGCTTGAACAGAGCTGAAATGACAAAGCACAAGTTGACTAATCAGTTAATTCAACAGAAAAGAAATAGTGTCCTATAAGTAAAATGAGTATTTCACTGTCATCTTGGAAGACAGGTCTGAAAAAGTAACTCTTCAATAAAACTAAATCTTTAAATTAGAAAATGTACTATTTAATGCATTAACTATATATGTAATGCATGACCCCAGAGTAAACTGAGGCACCATATTCCATCAATTTAATAGTTTATCTATATTTAAGACATAGATCTTCTATTAAGTATCTCCAAGTTTCTAAGTTTACATACTCCAATCTATTCTCAACTAATCTACAATTATAAAACTAAATATTCTTCATGGCAATGGTAAATTGTTCTCTCTTATTTGTGATGAATTAATCTGGTGGGTTGCTTCTTAGCCCTGCTCTCTCCAGAGCTTTCTCTTTTGTATAGAAAATACTAAAAAGTGATGCTTATACACTTCATGTGAAAAAAACACTGCTCC
This sequence comes from Alaudala cheleensis, assembly GCA_013398995.1. Lineage (NCBI taxonomy): Eukaryota > Metazoa > Chordata > Aves > Passeriformes > Alaudidae > Alaudala > Alaudala cheleensis. The sequence goes on from VWYE01007248.1 coordinate 409,213, forward strand.
ATTTCTGTGACTTACTGAAATCATTTACTAATTACTCCATTCAGGCACTAGATTTTTTTAATTAGTTTTTTTCTAGTGCATGAAATTTTTTCTATCATCACCTATGTAGTGACAAGATCTAAATTTAATCTATTAATATAAATAAGATCTGAAAAACAAAGAAACTACTTCAGTCTAGCAGATATAAACAAGAAAATTATTAAATTGCCATTGTGTACAAGTCTGTTTGGGATACTGAAGTAGATGTTATTCCAGTATAAACCATCTGGTAAGTTCAAACTGCAGGGAGAAATAGAAAGCAAAACATAATAAACTGATGTTATTTTATCTTGAAGACATAAATACATATATTAATGCACTACAGATAATTTGTTGTTTGTTGACAAAGTGGGCTTTTATTTGGTATTGTGGTGTACAGTTGAGACAGACTGATATGTTAACATTATTCCCTAATACAAATTTTAATACTCATATGCAGTGTAGAAAAATAATATATGTATGCAAAATAGGGTTTAGAATAAGTTTTTTCAATTCACTAGGATGGTACATTTACACTGTATCCATACTTCAAAGATATTGGTTTATAGTCTTAACATTTATATAACCTTAAAGTAATTCAGTCTAGTGATTCTCAGATAATTAGAAAAACTGGAAATTTTTACTTTCTTTAAGAAAAACCCAAACCACAACCCTAAACACAGAATCATAAAATCATAGAAGGGTTTAATTGAATTTTTTTTGCTTAGCATATTTTTCTTTCTAATTGTTAAGATAAATTAATTCATCAAAATAAATGTAATATTTCACATTGATTTCAACAGGCTTTAGATCATGTTCAGCATGGCTTCATTTGGGAAAATGGGAGGTAAAATGGCAATCTAAGGCTGAAAATGATACAATTTGGATATCTAGAAATTCATCATTTAGTGAAATATCAATTTTTAATCAGAAAGTAAGAAATAAAATTAATCCTCTACTACTAGATTTTTACATAAGTCCAGGGGATATGAAGAAGAAAAAATATTATCTAGATAATGTCATTTAGTAACTCTTTTATCAGTCTATAACATCACTATGGAAAGTACAGTTACACACTAATATAACTCAGAATTTAATGCATGGGTATTAAATATGCAATCATATTAAACCCCAAATACTTATCAGATTAACTGTCACCTATAATCCTTCTGTGCTTTTATCCCTGGAGTCAGAGGTCTTACAGAAAAAGTACACTGGAGATTTAAAACGGAATCTCAGGATAAACCACAACTTGATTCTAAGAAGCTTTGGATATCCTGAGACACATCAGTCAGATTAGTATGGTGTTCAAAAAAAAGAAAACAGAAGTCAATTATTTTAGATATTGCAGACATTGAAAGACTGTCTGTAGGTGCTGTTTTCATAAAATTTCTGCTTTTTATGATTGATCAGAAGAAGTTTTAATTAAAAACTTAGAAATTAAAGTTTAGTTTTATTTCATATTTCTAATGCTATCTACAGAACTCCACGTGGAAACAGATTTTTTTTTTGGAAGATAACCATTGCAGATGGCTCAGCTTATTTTGGTCCCTACCATGGTTATTCTTAGACATCCTATTTCTCCACTGCAACCATACACATATCTATAGTAGGAGGAGAATTGTATGAAATAGAGTCTGATTTGATATTTTTTCACTAGTAATATTATATATATTATTGATGTTCAGTGTATTGTGTGGTAAATGTCACCATTACTGTTGTGCTGATGAACATACCTATTGTAATAATTTTTAGCTGGGGCTCCACTGTCTTCATGCAGGAAAAGCCAATTCTTTATTATCACAACTCATTTTATACAGTTTTTACAGCCCTCTTGTGCAGCTGTAATTGGTTGATAGCTCTCTTGCCAATTACTCTATTGGTTAGTAAAAGGTATTCTACTTGTCCACCAAACCTCTCTATTCTTGGATTGTTTACATATTTTCTTTACTGATTCTCATGGGACAAACCCCTTGTTATTGCAGGTGCATTTGTTTTTCAACCCAGTAATAGGTTGTTATGATAACAAGTTTTCATACCAAGATGGCTTTTGCATGGGAACTTGAAATTACTTAGAAGAAGTAGCAGGCTAACTTTGGCAATTAACAAAACAGGCCTGATTTTATGAGGCCTTTCTTTTATAATTCTTTTACCTGTCATGACACATACCATTCCTCCTTTTAATTTCAAATTTCTGTTCAAGTGTTTATATAAAATATCAGTTTTACTTTAATTCAATTTATAATAATGTAAACTAAACTGTAGAATAACAACTAAGCAATATGATAATGAGAGAACTTAAATAAGAGCACAACTTGATCAGTTGTGCTCTTATTTGAATTTGGGTGGAGATTCTGGAGATGCTTTTCTATTAGATTATTAGTACTAGTAGGAGGAGTAAAATTATTTAGTAGGTATTTATCTAATATGTGCTGATTTTTTTCTTTATAGCCACTTTTAGATGTATAAGATAAAGACAAAATGACATCAACAATTCTTTTTTTTTTTTTCTTATTATATGAAAGTATATCAAGTCTGCACTAATTTTTTGGTTATATAAATCGTTGGATGTCCTAGGGTGTCCCAAGGAGTCAGGGTCCAATTTTCAACCATACCTATTATAAATATGAGCAATAACTCTGATCTAGTGACCTAAGCAATTTTATAAAAATAACACTGATGATTTATTGAGCCAGAAACAGTGTAAGTGGGAACTATTTTGAAAGAAAGCTGAAGTATTTTGGAGAATCTTGTATAAAATACTAATAAAGTAATAGAGATTATGACAACTGTAAGCAGCTGAACAAAAGCCTGTTGACCACCTGAATAATTTAACAAATATTAAATACTATTTTTCTCTTGCCATAGAAAGTTCAACATGGAGAACTGAAAACTAAATGAAAAGTAGAATCTCAAAAAGAAGGGTATATGGACAGAAGGAAAAAAAATGCATGTTAAGAGGATATGTTTTATTAGGTGGAAAGGGGAAAATGTCAAAAATGAGGAGGAAAATGTTCGACTTGCTGTAACTTTGAAATGGGATTTAATAAAACAGAGTGAAAACACAGTGATTCATGTTTTCCTAAGTGCTTTGTAGCTTTTCCTAGTGCACAAATGCTAAGCAGTCTTTTGGGAAATACCTTAGTCACAAGCCAGTGTGGAAGATTCTGCTCTATGAAAACAGATATTTAAAAAAATATAGTTGCCTGAAATTAAGTTTTGAATTGCAAATAAATCTTAAGAAGTACCAGAAATCCAGAACATTATTGAAGTCATTATGAGCTTTGTGTACTCAGCAGATTTTTTCTAAATTGTGGATTTAAGGCTTCAGAGACAAGCCCAAAATGTTTGGCTGAAGTTTTCACTCCTCAGATGAACTACAAAATGGGAGAAGATGGGATTTTATGAGTTTAATATAAACTTACCATTCTGAGAGAGCTGCATCCACTATCAATAGCAAATTTCCAATTGCAGTACTTACCACTACACTGCTGAAAGAATTGGCATCTGGTGCCTCCAAAGATTAGCAGTTACATTGCCAGTAACAGTTTGATCAGGAGAGAATTGTTAAAGTAGGAAAGGTAATCTGGTGTGCAGGTATGTTCAAAGGCACGGGAAGGAGAATATATAACCTCAGAGTACTTTTATTTAATTTAGGGAAATACTCTGTTGCTATTTCACCCAGACATAGATAGTAATGAGGTGATTACATGGCAAACACAGCAGCAAATAAAGAAAAAATTTTGAATGCATCTATTTCCTTTATTTACTTTGCTCATAAAGTAGTCAAATAAAATGAATTTCACAATTTTTCTCTTCCTCCACTGAATATATTAATTCTGTAATTCTGGGAATGCCAGAAAGAACAACAGATTAATTTACTGGTTTATCAGATTGATTGATAACTGATGAAGAAAGCACTCATAAGAATTATTTATAAATGTTAGAAGACAGATCTCCACTCACACAAACACACAGAGAGAAGAATAAACCTTATTTTTCTATAGATGTTGAGAACTATGAACATATGCATTACATATTTAACTTAATAACAGAAAAAAAGAATAGAGACAGTATGTCAGTAGCTTAGGCAGAAGCAACATAAACAAGCTGTTGACTTGCATTTTCATCCTGAATAGAACAACCTGAATCCCATATTTGCCCTGCAAAATATAGGATTCACTCTGTCACTTCAACAATTGACCAAGAGGCCTCTGACTTTTATCATGTCTGCCTGGAGTTTTTCCCTGGAGTATCGCAGAAGTCTTTACTACAGCACCAGTGAGGCTGTTTTTCTTCTTATTGTGGAATAAACTTCTGAAATAGATAAAATGAGGCCCAACAGAGATGTATCTGCTCCTCTCCACTGACTGCAATCAGATCACTTATAGCGTGGATTGAAGCCATCCAACAATCCTTGACTTTGGAAATAATGTAACAAGTAATTTTATACTTAAACATAATATGAACAAATGCTCTTATATGTCACCTTGAATTTTTTAAGCCTTCTGATAAGGTGTAGTTTGGAGTCAGATTTTCCCATGGGTTTTCATGTAAATAACAGGTGTTGTTTTCTAACCAGCTTGGATGTTTACATTTTTCTTAGTNACTACAGCACCAGTGAGGCTGTTTTTCTTCTTATTGTGGAATAAACTTCTGAAATAGATAAAATGAGGCCCAACAGAGATGTATCTGCTCCTCTCCACTGACTGCAATCAGATCACTTATAGCGTGGATTGAAGCCATCCAACAATCCTTGACTTTGGAAATAATGTAACAAGTAATTTTATACTTAAACATAATATGAACAAATGCTCTTAGGGGTTAAAATTATCTTCTGTGAATCACAGCCTGGTACAGAGGAGTAGGAATATGTCCTATAAGTCATGGAGTATGTCCTTAGGACAGGGCTACAAGCTGAGAGGTTCATACCATCCTTGAGGCTAAAATTTTCTTCATGATATTCCTTAGCTAATTAAGAGAGCTTTTTGCTTCCTCTGGCAGGTGTTGCAGAGGCTGCTGGCATATATATCCAGAACCTGGGAAACATTTTATTTCTTTTCAACACATGCTTATGACAGCCACAGCTCAATTTGGGCCTGCAGAGTTCTCTAACCTTTACACAAGATTCCGAAAATCTCTCTGGACACTGACATTTTTGAGAGAGAAAGGCCCTTCTGTCAAGGTCATAGAAACTATAGTACTGTTTTCAGCTACAAATATCAGCCTCTCCTCCATGCAGGTCTGCTTTAACTAGAACTGGCAGAATGTCTAAAGCCAAAGGTAACCCTTTTAAGAGCAGGGTTGTAACAAAACTCCTTAAAATCCCCTTTGATTAATAATCAATTACTCCTAGGGAGATTCTGATTGAACAGAAGAGGAGAATTTTTCACAATCAGAGACTGGAATAACCTCCCCTGCAGAAATGGTGGATTATCCAACACTGCACTCTTCTAAGATATGGCTGTTCAGGATGTTAAACCATCTAGACCTTGTTTTTGACAGAAAAGATTGGATTATATGATCCTTGAAGTGTCTTTCAACCTGGTATTCTATGTTTCTATGAATGTATCATGTTACACTTCATTGTGCTTTCCAAATGTCAATTAAATAATTTTAGAAAAACTGTTTTTAATGTATTGCATTTTAATAAGTACTTTCTGATCAATCAAAATTTGATATTGTTAAAAAACTACCTATATTTTTTGAGGATTTTATTTCAAAACAGGCTCATGAACTCCCAGCTATTTGCTTCAGCTGTTGAGCTCTTGCTGTTGAACTGTTATGAGACACAAGCAAATATGTGATATGTATATAAAGAGCATGATTTTAATGTGAAATACTAAATTAAATTATTTAATTATGCATATGTAAAGAAAGAATTATGCATGCCTACACATACAAGATACAGTTTTATCCCTGTTATATGTGTACATTACATATGGCAAACAAGACATGACGTTTTTGCCCTAATTACTGTCTGTTAAGAGTTAAGAATTAGAAAGTTTGGGGGTTTTCAGTTATGTACCAGAACTTACATAATATGTTTAAAATTGAATTGTGATGAGATGTGAAATGAGATCCCGACTTTTTTTTTTTTCTTTTTTTTTTAATCTTGTTGCACCATGGCTGCATTTCAGAACAGACTGACATTTACCACAAATTTATCACTGTATTTCTAAAGATGGAGATAAAAAACCTTATTCATTTACTTGTCAAATCAACATTTAATGGAAGCTTGAGGCTTTGTCCTGTGTGAGGTAAAAGAGAAAAAAAACCAAGCAGCAAATTAAGAGGAGGCTGGTATTTTTATTATTTTGGAGAAAAGTTCTTAAAACAAGACCAATGAGACCATAACTAGAATGAAAAATTAATAAGATATTCTAAATAGAATCCATTTAAATGACTTCTAGTCAAGAAAATATATCGTTGTATTTAAAGAACTCTGTATAGTTAAAACCATAGGGGAATTTTTACAGTTCCTTTGGCATTGGCATGATGCAGTTTTCTCCTACAGCAAAAACACAGAAAGGTGATATGTTGTCATCAATAAAGCCTTCCAAGGTTATCCCTATTTACATAGAAAGAAGGATATTGCTGTGTTTGAACTGGTGCCAAACAGCATAACTCTAGCCTAATGCAGTTCTGAGAAGTGTGATAACAATAATTGATATAAAATACTACGTCCTTTTTCTTAGAATAAGTGGGAAGAAGAGCATTGTAAAAATAAAGGTGTTTTAGCTAAATTCTTAGTAATTTTCACTAGATTAATACAGCCCATTGATCTAGAGAAAATAGTTGGGCAACTAGGAGTAAGGATAAATATACAAGTAACAGCAATTAAACATTCCAACATGTATTTTGTTCCTGTTTCATTATACTTATTTTAATGAGACAGGATTATTTTGGCATTCTGTGTGTTTTTTTTTTTTACCATAAAATCATAGTATATAGTTGTCAGATGTGTGGCAACACTATAAAATTATGAATTAAGGTTAATAATTTTAATGTGTCATCAATTGCTGGCTAGTGAGGGAAGACTATTTTCATTAAATTTTACTATTAAAATTATATTGAAGGAAATTACAGTTGGATTTTTTCTAAAAATATTATTTTACATGGCTTTAGGTAGGAACATGATACTTTTGCTGGCATGTAGCTTTTGATACTTTCATCCCAATAGGTGTCACTTAAAATTCTTATTCAGAATTACTTTAATAATCTTCCATAGGGAAAAGTTGATTTTACTGTGTCTGAGTGAATTGAAAACCATATTGTTACCCAAGATCACATTGACTGCATACTCAAAATTTATACTTCAAAAAGAAAATGTATATTTTAGGCTTTTGGCTTAGCTGAATATTGTGACATCCGTGTTTTCCATTAAGTAGAGTCTGGAATTTAAGCAGCCAGTTAATCTGCTTCTGCTATATCAGAGCCTTTACAGCAGCCATTTCTTGTGCAAAACACCTTCTATTTAGAGAGAATTGCTTGGAGATTGCAGATGTTCAAAAATAATGCTTCAATCTTTAAAGACTTCTTAAAACCCTTTTTGACTTCTCTCACCATATGCATAATATGGCAAAGCTCACTAGCTAGGCAAAGAGAGAAACATGCAGATTTATGAAGAAATCAACTTAGCTAAGTCTGACATTGTTTTAACATCTCAGTCTTTAGAGTCATTTATTGTACATAGCCAAAGAAAAGATCATAAAGTAGAACAAAACTTGATAGGCTAAGTTATTGATTTTTAAACTAAAATTAATGATAATAGCTCTGAAATTGACACCTTGATATAGGATACAATCTGGGGCAATGGCTTCAGTGACCACAGGGAAAGAGTCGAAATAGAATTGTACTGATGGTTATTAACACTGCTGCAAAGGAAGCTGGCAGTGCTTCAATATAAAATTGTAGAGTATATATAACAAATATGTAACAAGAAATTTTATGTCATTATTTGTAAGATGAAATTTTCCCTGCTGCAAGATGCCTAAAGTACAGCTGAATGAATGCATTCCTTCTTGGAAAGCTATATAATGCTTATCTGGTAGAAAAATGTAAAATTTTGCATTTTAAGGGTCTCTTGAAATATGTATCATATCAAAAGTCCAAAAACCAAATAGCATCTCCATTCTTAGCCTCATAATACTCAACTTAAAGTTAAAAATTTGACTATCAAGCATGCACATTGGCAAAAATATCTAACACAATTGTCATTTCCATGTCTAATTCCAGGTGGCCTGTACAATTTTTATGTCCAATTGCCATAAAGTTTTGGTGTGATTATGAAATTATCTATGCATTTCAAAATTGCTTTGAAGACAGAATAACTTAATGCCATTTCTGGACTACATCCAACATTATACCCTAAGTAACATGAATGTAGAGCTGATTTTATATCCACAGTAAATAAAAATGTCAATAGAAGCTAATTTGGGTGGAAAAAAATCATTATTGTTGTTTATACTTATATCATCTTGACATCCTTATGATCACTGAACTTTCTGTAAACATGTCATTCTGTGAGCTGTTTCCCAAACCTGCAACTCAGAAGAGAGAATCTAGGAATAAAATGAAAACTTTTTGTTCTATAAAGATAATACCTGGATTCTTGAATTGCTTCATAGGTACTGTTGCTATTAATATCACATCTCTTTGATATAAGATTATATTTCAGCAGTGTCTGGTACAGTGGCATAAGAACAGGTTCTGTGTGGCTCAGCTGCCTGGGACTTTATGTAGAGTGTCTGACATGGCTGTTTATGCATAGTTGACAGCTACATAATGCACTTATCTCTGTTTGAATAACTGATTCTGTAGACAAAGGGAAAAATTGGAAAAAATATTTGGCTTGGGCCATACTAAAACAAATGAGCCTCCTTATTTCTTCTGAATGAAAACAGTGGAAATATTTTAGTTTTTATCAAATAAGCATCCACTTTTTTAAAATTCTTTTTTTCTGCTACTGTTTTAGTTTTTGTTCTCTTAGCTTTGCTCTTTGAGACCAGTGTTATGAGCAATATACTTATGAGCAATATGCTAAGAAAACTGAGTTTGCAGTGGGGTTGGGCTCAAAGTCTCTTCTGCTTTGCAATACACCTTGTGCCTTCTCAAGTCTCTGAAACACTTCAACTGAGCAAGAATCAGCTGTGGTTGTGCATCTGATGAGTGAATAGCTCAGCATATGCGGAGTTAATTGCCAGGCTAATCAGTACTGATTGCTCATCTGAGGTGTCTGAACTCTGTCCACTTCTCCCTCACTTCTCCTTCAGTCTCAACACAATTGATCACATTATCTTTCACACCCCTATCAAGCTCAACATTTCCTTAGTCTTTAGGAATTTTATTATGCTTGAGATATCAACTTAATGTCAAATGTGTGTGAAATCTGCCCATGGCTACAAAAGGCTATAAAGATGGACTAAAAAAGGATTATTGTATAGCCAGTTTAATTTTAGGTAGATTCATTATCTCAGTCATCTTGAAATGAAAGGACAAGAAATTTTCTTGTACAAAATCAAGACTATTTCAGGATTTTGTTTAATGTACCTTTTTCAACAGAAGTATTCACTAGTTGCCTGATGGCAATAATTTATTAATTATTTTGAAGAAAAATCTGGATTTTGATGAAATCTGATTTGTCAGATTTAGCTCTGTATCTTTTCACCTTCTAATCTGTTGCACAGAGTTTTTCTTCTGAATATTTTAAAAGAAGTTTTGAATTCCACAAAAAACCAAAAAAAAAAAAAAAAACCAAAACCAACTGATTGCTGGATATAAAGCATGTGTTGGCTCTTTCAAAGCAGTGACAAGTCCCCACCCTTTACATAAGTAAAGGCTTAAGGGCAGTGACTGAAATCTTTCCTCACTCCTGACATTTGACTATTGTAAAATTCTGCAGACTTTCTAATGCATGTAGTGTGATGCCTTAAATATACATAAGGCAAGAAATGGGACAAACTAAGGTGCACATCCTATAGAGCAGCAGAAACACAGCTTGAGTTGTCACAGAGCTCTGCTTTGAGGGCAGTCAGGGTTGATTTGACTGCCGTGGTTCATGCCACTTAGGACAAAGTTGGGGTGGATTCTCAGTGGCTTTGTTCTGATTGTCACCTAAGTGTGGATGGGATGCACATTCTTACTATCAAGTTCGGTTTCTCCTACCTAGTGTAGGGCTAAGAAGGGACTATGAAGTTTACTCAGAAGCTAAAGAAGGAAGGGAGAGGAAATTCTCAAGCTCTTGTACTGATAGCAGAAACCAAGGTGGTGCCTTGTTTTTGGTGCACTGGCTACATTTAATTCTTCTGCAGGCTATAGATTAATGCAACTAAAAAGAAGGGGACCTGGTGATAAATAAAATATACTGCTTACTTGGAGGGTTAGGGGAATTAGAAGGATGTATACATTTCTTCATAGAAAAAAATAAAGCAGAGAGACTAACACACCTAACATTTGTCTTGTATACTGTAGAATGGATTACCTGAGAAAAGCTAAAAATGGAATATATGGGGATGCAACAATGTCTTTATTGTGAATTTTTTAAATTAGACAGCTGAAGTTCATTTAATCAGCTCTCTGTTTTCCTCCTGTTCATCTTATCTAGAGAACAGTATTCCCAGGGCAGACAGTTTGCACAATGTTTGGCTTGCCATGGGCAGCTGGGCAGCCTTGGGCATGCAAGATGTTCATTAATGCTTGCTTGCTGCAGGTCTCCCCCGTGTTCACCCATGAACACCTTTTTCTGTTGCTCCTGAACAAAAGATTGTGTTGAAATTCTCAAAACTCAGACTTGCAGAAGTGCTCTGAGTGTACAGCTGCTCTCTGCTTCCAAAAACTTCTGTGTAGCCTGATGCCCACAAGACATTGTTCTGGGAAACACTGAGGAGAGACAGCAATTAGAAATTCCTAGTTGCCTGTGGTGAGAGCCAGATGTACGTTTACCTTCAGGTACTATCAACAACACGTAGCTTGAAGTCCTGCTTGCAAAGGGGAAATCATGCAGATTTTCCAGTTCATAAGGAAGCTTGTAAACTATTTTCCATATTCTCCAAAAGCATTTTTGCATTTCTTTGGAATTCAAAGCTCATTAAATAGCTAATGAGGAATGAAGGCAAAGGAATCTAGTGAAGTTTCAGGCCATTTTGGTGAGGACATCCACAGATGCCCCATGGAAGATATTTACAGTGGGAATATATTTTGGGATCAAGTTCTTCCAAAGAAGATTGCAAATCTTGGTAAGTGCAAGGAAACTGACTCACAAGTTGAAATATTTCATGCCTTATGGTCTTTTAGCCTCATACTTTTCAAGAACTTGGTGGTCTATATATGAAATCTTAATAGCTAAACCTCTCTCCTGACTTTCCCCATATGTGCCTCAGCTCCCCTTTGCTGAGAGCCTGGCCTTACTGGACCAGGATGTCTACCTTGGTGTTAGCAACCAAACTTGTTTGTTCCCTGTTTAGCCTTTCTCTCCCTTTCTAGTTTCATAAATACTTTTATTTACTTTATTAAATTTTAATTCAAAAAGCTCCAGACTTGCCTTATATCCATCTCTCTTGTCTGCTTGTATGCACTGTCTTTTACCTGCAAGGCTTGGACAAATGTTATAGACATTTAGGCAGAGCTAAAATGATGGCAGAGAAAAATGTCAACAGGATTTGGGCAGGGTTTACAAAGTTTTTTGTCTGAAGTGGAGCTGGTGTGCACATATAAAGTAAACCATTCAGACACCTGGGGGATTTTGCACATCTAAACCTGGAAAAATAGCAGATTAAGGCTTTAAGTGGTTCCTGAGATCATGGGGAGGTTGCTGAGATAAACTGCAAAGCCAGATTTAGTGGTGTAGTTCCACCTCCACAACTGATTTAAGAAAGACAACTAGAGATATAAATAAATATCTAGTGGTGATGCAATAGTTCTGAAACAAGCTCTGAAATTCGATTTGCTTTAATGATAATAAAGATTTTTCTAATTAGCTGTGAAAATTCATAATAAAAATGAAAATAAATTCCTGTGTATGTAGTAAGGATAATAAAACTTACTGTTTGAATTTCAGCTAATACGACAATACATCTGTTAAATATCATAGCTGCGTGCTGTTAGTCTTAGAAAGGATCTTTCCAAATCAGTTTTTCATGAAATCTTATTCCTTAGTTTCTTTAGTTATTGACTCAAGTTGATGTGACTACTGCTCATTTAGAAATGGTAAAAACTGTGTTAGCCCTTAACTAGAAGTAATTTTCCTTCTGGCTGATGATGCGGCTTCCTACCACTATGCTGAGCATCACTATAAAGAACTTAATTGTTCAAAATGCAAAATATCTGTGCATATGGCTTCTCCAATATTGTAACAATAATTTTGTGATTCTGTCTGTAATTCCAAATGTTTGGAAGAACTTCCTTGTGTGATGGTATCTCATCAGTAGATCACATAAATGCCCTGTGGATAAATAGTGCCTCCCAAAAGCTAAGATCTGTATGATTAGACATGGAAATATTTTTTTCCCCCAAACTGATTTGTTCTTCACAATATTTGAAATATCAGTGAATATCAGAAATTTCATCAGCATGCACAGTGGCAACATCTTCAATAAGATTACTGGTTGATTTTGTACAGATCTCAAAATAAGTTTGTTATATATTTAAAGTGCTTTGGGGGTGAATAGGAAGAAGCTAAGCTAATGTTCTCAGGAAAATCTGTTCTTTGTTGCTCCTAAAACATTCAAAAAGTTGGCACATTTTCATTCAAAATAAATTAAAAGAAATATGGAGAACTGATTTTATTATGTAAGAACTGACAGAAATCTTGGTTTTTCTAGAAGGCAATCATGGTCTCCTTAAATGAAAGTGCCTGTTGTAATAGTTAAAAAGAGACATAACTTAGAATATGCTAAACAAAAGGATAAATCACAAAATCAACACCATTTTGTTTGGTGTAGAAGACAGTCTCTTTTGTCATAAATCATCTCTGATGAAAAACCAAACTGAAAGTACTGTGTAATCTTTTCATCTTCCTACTTTGGGCTTAGGGATTGGGCAAACAACTCAGAACATCTGAGTGATCTGAGCTACCATCAAGTATGAAAGGGGCCCATGCAAATTGAGACAATAAGGTCATGATTCCCTCATGGGGCACAGACACCCAAAAATGACTGACTTCCCAACTGCTGTCACTTTGGGACACTCAATTGAAACCAGATTCATGGCTACATACCAAAATTTTAGAACCAGAAATAGTTGACTAAATCAATCAGAAAGTTGGGAACAAATGTTTTAAGGCAGAGAAATCTTGATTAGTTTTAACTCTTTTAGTGTCAATAATATGGAAAAATATATCATCCCTCTTAAAAAGTAGCTAGAAAACAGATTTTTTCCACCTCTTTAAATAGACTATTGTTGTTTTGTGCAGTCATAACTGTGATCAGAGCTTTGTGGATGTTTTAAGATGCAGTGAAAATCAATGTCATGGATTGGTGGAAACCATCTACAAGGTATTTGTCTGATACTTCATGTAATTTGTTGACAGGAACATGATGAAAGTCCTAGAAGAAAGTTTTTTCGTGTTTTTTTATTCTGGATTGGGGACCAGTATGGGAGAGAATGTAGGGGGAGTGCTTCAAAGACAGCAATTCTTAGAAGTATGGTTGAAACTTAAAAATATGTTCCCCTGCTCCTGGTCTGCTGGTGAAAAAAAACAAAAAAGAAAAGTTTCAGTAGTATCATATATTCTTAAAATAAAAACTTGTTCTCTTGACAATTCCAAGCATCATTTATAACTAATTTCTTCTGACTGCACTGAGGATGTTTGTCTGCTAAGGATATTCTATAAATTAAAAATATATATTACACTTAAGTACACAAAATAATTTCAGATTTTCCTACTGATGTAATAAAGTTAAAAAAAATATTCCAGGAAAGGTCAAAAAACACTAAAAAATATTGGTAACTATTATAACTGTCATCTTGCCCATATGGAAAGAATATATTTCTAGGAAAATAAAACAAGTTTAAAAAATAGCATAGTGAATTCACCCATTTGCTATTAGCTTGAAGACTAAGTGCTAAGCTGACTTGTAAAACAAGAAAGGGTGCCTTAATGCAGAGAGTAAATACTTGAATATACTAATATGTTTTAAAATAGATTTTGTCATTTAAAAAAGGCAATGGGAAACTCAAGTTGGACTTGATAGTTTGTTGACATTTTTTCTGCTTATATATTACACTATGACACCATTTCTTTCAGCCATTTTGGGTTTCATTTTAATCTTTCATTGTTTATGTTGAACTCACTGAGGATTCACAGAAAATCATGACACATTTTAAAAACTGAACTAAAACTACTTCACTTTGACCACATTTTCTAAGCTGCATAAGCAATCAAAATAATGGGCTGATTTTCAAATCTTGCAGAGAATCCATGGCAGTCAGCATCTTGTAACAAGCTCCTTTTAAAGTTGTAGAGGGCATTTTACTCAACAGTGCCCAGATCTGCAACTATAAATCCAAACTACCACGTGAATAGAGAATTCAAGAAATCACCATGTTCCATCTGATAACTCTGAAAAAGGTAAGAAACTTAAAATTGCCAAAGAAACATCTAAAATAATTGCATTAACTTAATCCAAACACTAATTCCTCTGAATAGATCAGAAATTTCTGAACTGAATTTTATACTTTCCTCTAATTTGTGGCTCTGTCAGTCAGGAATTGTGGACTGGGCTTGCTCCTATTAAGTCCATTGCTAACTGATTAGGACATCAGTTGTAAACCTGAAAATTAATATATTAAAAAAATATTTTAAAACAATCTTGTATCTTTCTTCAGGCATAAACTAACATCCATTTAAGTAAAGCTATTTTTTTTTCAATTCCTGAGGGTCAGAAATGTTCTGGGTAGTTAGGCTTGGAGTTCCTTGTAGATATACTTGGCAGTATCCTTAGAAATTACTTAGAATCCCTAAAGAGAGAAAGATCCATGTATGTATCAAATGCTGGTATAATTAATCTGGGAAAGACATGCACACTTGAGTGACTGGTTTGTACATAGGGATATACTCATCTGTGGGGAAATATCTGAGGATAAAACTATAAAATAGATTAAAATAAATATTTAATTGTCTTTTTAATTAAATTATGGTGTTCATACTTCCTTTTCAAAAGTAGAACAAAAAGAAATTTTGGTGTATTTTTATTTGAAAAGGCCCACACAGCTTTCAATAAAAGCAGCTGAATTTAAAACACAGATTCTTTTGTTCATGACACTTTGGCTCCCTTAGAGGAAGAAAAACACCAAGTTTTCAACTTATTTCTGGTATCACTGCTTCATAGCAGTAAGTCCCTATGTACTAAACTGAAATTATTTCAAGCTTTTTGAAATTATTTAATTTTGGGACAATAATGATAATAAATAAATGTTGCAGAAGCCTTCAGTATCTATACATCGTTTGTAATGGGCTGTTTCTGTCATCCGGAATGGATGTATGCATGGGAAGCTACAAAAAATCACTAAGTAGAATGAAGAAAAATAAGGATATTGCATTTGGGGAGCACTTGGCACAGGGAAGAATTTGGAAGGATGTTTCTGGAGCTCCTACTTTAATTCCTAATCCCATCCACTCCACTCAATCAAGTTTGGTTCTGTTTGCATTTTGTCTGGCACTCACTCTAGCACTGGTTGAATAGCTCTCCATTGGAGAGAAAAGATGAAAAGAAAAGTTCTTGGTTGGGAGACCATGCAGTTTTCAAGTTATAGTGGTCCTTGGAAGAGACAGAAATATAATCCTCCTGATTGGGACAGTGTCTAGAGCTATGTCTCTCCCACCTCCTGAGGGACTGTTTTGGTCTTTGGACTCCTACTGGAAAACCTGTGGTGCCAAATTTTACTTTTGAGCCTTCTCTGAGCAGAGTCACAATACAGTATTTATCAGACTTTATTATATTTATTATATGTAGATTTATTTATACAGTAAGTGTGGGAAAACAGACATGATGGACCATTGTCTAAATTTCAGGATGCTTTTCAGTTTCTAAATCCTCTCTCAGGTAGGCTCTCAGTGTGCTGGCTGCCATTTCCCTTATCCTCTACACCTAAGACACAATAAAAATACCTACTACAATAATGTTTTATATGTCTGAAACTATTTGAATTTGAAATTTTCCAGAACTGAGTTCTGGGAAACAGAAAGTTTTGTCTAACATTTTGAGTAAAGACAGTTCAGCTGAACAGTGTGGAAAAATATATATGCTTGATAAATTATGGAAGTGCTCCTGTAACTTGGAATTATGAGAGCAAGGAAAGTGCTTTCAGTGAGATATATTCAAACTATGGCTTTACATCACAGCTTGGGCATGGTTAGTGTTTGCCTCACTGGATTTTAGCTTAGCACCTGAGGTGTTTCAATGAGCAAGGCTGCACTGGGCACTCATGACTGATATAGATGTTGAATAAAAAAACCTGCCAGTGGTACACATGAGTTATCTAAAACACTCTGCTCTCATTCCCTGCAGCTGTTCTTAAATGTTCACAGTTGTGAAGTCTCATACAGTTTTACATTCATGAGAGAGACTTTCCCCCTTCTGCAGATGGTCCTGATCCAAAGAAGACCACAGACTGGTGACTCCAAGGTCGGGATACTTCTGGCCTAATTCCAGGTGTCTGCAATGAGACTCATATGAGTCAGTGGAATGAGGTAAATCCCACCCTGCAAATGCTTCTTCCATTCTGTTGACTATAAAGGCTGTCTAATATAAATTGGTTCAGTGATGAATGTTTACTTTTCACTGCTACTGAGTTAAATATATTTTCATCAAGGACAAATGTCTGCTACAAATGTCCCCATGTTTGTTTTCTGCAAAACAATGGAAAATAAAATGTGCAATAGAAGTTTGTTTGATGTGGGTGTCCCATAAGCTATGACTAAACAGAATGGAATGGACTCATCAGTATGATAACCTTGTAGGGGGAATTCTATTTGTTTCTTTTCTTACTACTGTAAAGTGGAAGTAATCTTACAAAGGTCAATAGAGTGAAACAACTGATATTAGTTCTATGCTGCCAAAAGATTTCTCAAATAGTCTGCTTTTGGCAACTATTACTACAACTGCATACATTTATTATACGAGGGAATTTTGAATTTTTGTTAATCATGTATTAGTTTAATTTAAAGTTAAATTATTTATACCATTTTCCCTAGGTCTTCAAAGGATTTAGATTCTACTTTTTGTTGTTAATACTTTTGAGGGTCTAGAATTTGATGGATATTTTTAATTTTGACCATTTCCTTCAACCATCAAATTTACTAGTCAATTCATAGAGAAGTCACCATGTGCCTATTTTGTTTATACAGATAGGCAACTCTGAAAAACAAAGGGAAATGCATTCTAGTGTTGCAAAACCCAGTTTAGGAAAAGGAAAATTAGAATCAGCTTGTTTCCTTTTCTACATTCTTCCCTAATTATTGCCTCTGGTGTGATTGTTATGACCACATTAAAAATACAGTTAAAATGGAATATAACCCAAAACCTCTCTATTTATAATTCACTTTTAGGAAACAAGATTTTGAGAAAATGGAAACAGTCCAATCAAGAGAATCAGAAAAATTGTGTCTTGGTTTTAAGAGGTTTTAGAAAATATAGTAATATTAGGAAACTGGTAAAATTTGGCAGTTGTATGGGTGGTTCAGAATTTGAAATAGTTTGGAATAAACAACAATTAATACTAGCGACTGCATGTAAACATACATTATGAAAATAAAGGCTGTACTTCAGAATGCTTTCAAGCCTAAAAACCCCTTATCTATACAGATATCTTCCAAGAGAAGAAGACAAAAAAGGGTTGTCAATGAAGACTGATGGACAAGAACTTACATCTGCAAACCACAGACACCACAGTACAACCCTGCCATGAACTAATTTACTCAGCTGGCAGAAAGCAAAAGTTCAAATCAAGACCAAAAATGCCAAACAAAATTATTTTGTTTCAAATACATAGTTCCAGACCTGAAGCTGTCCCCAAACTCTTCCCAGATGTCCTAACCTTAGTCAAATATTTCATTGTGGAGTCATGCTGTCAGTCCTTTCTGGCTTGTTTATTTGAAGCTCCAGGAGGAAAGATGAATTCCAGCAGGCTGGAAGGGCCCAACTGGAGAGGCAGATGAGGCACTGAGGTCCTCCAGGACTTTCCAGTTTAGACGTAATTGAAATGAATACAAGTTTTAGGGAAAGCTAATAATACTTAAGCACACATTCAATCAATTTGGAACATATTTCCAAAGTATTTAAAATACATTATTGAATTTCTCGATGAGCTTGGTGGACTCAGGGTTCACCTCTGAGGGTGGCCTGCACCTCTCAGAAATGGCTTAGAAATAAGAGCGAGACTGCATGATCGAGAATGCCTTGTAACGCAAAAAGGTTTTAGTAAAGGAAGAAAATAATACAACGAACAAAGAACAAAGCTGTGCACCCATAGGGACTGCACCCATACACCTGCTACAGCACCCCAAAAATGCTCCCGAGAAGCCTCATGTTCAGCCTTAAGGACCAAACAATCTAGGTGGGTTTTCCTGGCAAGCTGCCCAATGAAGAGTAACTACAAAGCTGAGGGACAGGCAGACAGACCCATCAGGACTTCTCTCCTGGCCCAGAGCCAATGGCAGCCTGGGGAACATACAAGTTTCTAGGGCTTTTTCCTTTTTTGTTCTAAGGTAAAGCTAAAACATATTTTCACTATAAGGAAATTATTTACCCAGTCTAAAGCTGCATCCCAACTATACATTATTCCCATCCATTTTAAATTACATTATTCTTGTAAGGAGACAGTTAATAAGTGACTTATTAAATACTTACTTATCTGGTACATATACCATATATCTGATCAAAATACCCAACACAATAACACAAAAATGTGTGTTAAAATACATTCTATCTGTACCTTTATCTCATCTGATCCAAAGAATGGCAGATCTTTCCCAGTGAGGACTAGTCATTAAACCAGAACAGCATATACTCCAAAGAAATAAGCACACCTTATTTCAGGCAGTCCTCCTGCAACTCCTTTATGATTATCATATTTAAGTAAGATTAAAATCTTTCCAGTGCAAATACATTGTCTAAAATTCTACAGTTTGCAGACTTGTAGTAAAACAATGCTTTCAAATATATCTAAACTCTTAGTAAGGAGGAGAAAAGAAAGGATCTGAAATTTATTATGTTTTTTTGAATTGATGTGTTTATATATTTGTTTATATATATATCTCAGAAATAATCTGTATTAAGTATTTCTACAACATCCCAGTTGCTGTTTTGGGTTGCTGTTACTGAAAATTATGTCCTGAGCATGCTCCCCTTCACCAAGGGGAATATTCACAAAAGCAAATTTATGACTAATGCATAGAAATATCTGCAGGTTTTCAGTGAGATCCAAGCTTATGAGTCCTCAAAAATGTTTGGACTTAATTGCAGCTAATAATTTGGGAATTGATTCTTTTCCATGGTGAACTATCTGGATACAGAGGGCTTTTTTTTTTTCCCATATAGAACCAGATCTCAAGATTTTTAGAAAGAAATTGAAAGATAAGCTAGGAAAGAACTGAGTGTTTTTTTTGCTAACCCGAAGAACTTCAGAAGCTTCATCAGAAAGCCTTTGCTATTTGTTTGATGCAATACCTGCAATCAAATGTTTTTTGTAAAATGTATTTCCAAATATAAGATTATGAATCATTAAAAGTACTGTCAAGGTTGGCATATTGTCTTGTATTCTCAAGGCTGACATGGAGTAACCTGAATCAGAATGTCTATTCATGCACGTAGGTGTTGCTACTCAAAGTTTGGAAAACAAAAGGTACAATTCTTGATATTTAATGCAGAGGGAAAACTTGTTCTTTTCTAAAACAGATACTTTTTCTTCTGTTGTGGGCAAAGAAAACCAATACAATCACTGCAAGCAGTGGTTGCTTGAGATTTTAAGAGCAGCCACTACCATTAAATTAGGGAATGCCAACCAAACACTAGATGCCTGTCAAATGGCATCTGATGTTGCATGGCAGTGAGGTTTGCCAAACATGGATGTTTTGCTATTAAACTAAAGAGGGCAAACTGTGCAGAGATGGTGGACTGCATTGCTGCTTACTAGTGCCTTAAAAAGACAACTTCTGAGATTTCAGCAAGGCTTTTGACACTGTCTCTCACAATGTCCTCATGAACAAACTTGGGAAGTATGGAGTGGATGAGTGGATAACGAGGTGGATTGAGAATTGACTGATTTGCAGATCCCAGATGGTTGTGATCAGTAGCACAGGGTCTTGCTGGGGCCTGTAACTTTGGTGTCCCCCGGGGTTCAATACTGGGCCCAGTATGGATTGACTTACTCATTGATGTCATGGATGAAGCAGAGATGCCTCTTCTGCAGTTCAGTGAACACAAATCTGGGATGAGTGGCAATACCCCAGAGTGCTGTGCAGCCTTTAGAAGAACCTCAGCTGGGTGGAGACATGGGCAGAGAACTGTCTGAAATTCAGCAATGGCAAATGCCGAATCCTGCAGAGGGGAACAACAACCCTTTGCACCAGTGTAGGCTGGGGGCTGACCTGTTGTAAAGCAGCTCCCGTGGAAAAGGACTTGGGGGTCCTGGTGAACAACAAACTGTCCATGAGCCAGTAGTGTGTCCTTGTGGCCAAGAAGGCCAATGGGATCCTGGGGGGCATTAGGAGGAGCATTGCAAGCAGGGAGGTGATCCTGCCCCTCTGCTCAGCTCTGGTGAGGCCACATCAGGAATGCTGTGTCCAGCAAAGGAACACGGATAGTCTTCTTCCTGCTTCTGCTCCTGCTCCTCTTCACAGAAAGGTTATGCAAATTAATTAGTGATTATTTGTGAAGGGCTTTGAAGTAGAAAATCACTCCATAATTGCTAAGTATTATTTAATAGCTCTTTTATAGTAGGCATTTCCTTCTGAATTGCCCTGTTTGATGTTTCATTAAAATGACATCATGCTCACTTGCAAATTACAGTGGTAGGTCATGTGCTTGCCAGTATAATGAAGCATGATGAATATAGACATGCCTCCCCCTAAATAAATTAATTTGCAAAAATTATCATTGCTGAAGCCAGACTGTAGGTCTCTACTTTTTCAAATATATGACCTGAGTCATATACTGTTCTCCTTTATTTTTATTGATTATTGTAACATTAATTTGAAACTGCTCTTTCCATCATATCAGCCAGGAATTTTTTCTGTCTCAGATGAAATATTGGTCTATTTGTGATCTATAAGTTGAAAGCCAGAGGTTAAAACAGGGCTATCATTTGCAGTAACTGTAATCTTTAGCAAGACCAACAAAAAAAGAAGGAGAAAACCACAAGAAAATAAAAATAAATTTATCCTGCTTGGCATTGTTTTTGAGAAATAACATTTTTTTGGTTCTTATGCTGTAAATTTTACAAAGGTGAGCATGGGAGTGCTGTGCAGGGACCACCTCAGACTTCTGCTCCAGTGTATTTCATGTTTTGGACTCTAGGGCTGTGTCTGAACTGCTGGATGAGAGAGCCTCAGGCTCTTATTCCCCACATACATCCCATCCAGAAAGCTGCTAGTTCCCCTCTGCATCTTCATGTCTTCACCTGAAAGAGCACATGCACTGATAGGCAGGACTCAGGCCTGGGCTTGATTGGAAGTTACCTGGAACCAGGATGAGTACCTGGGAGCTGGGAGTTTGGTAAGCACCACTTATCCCACAGTTAGAAATAGAACTCCAGTGGCACTGTGAGATAGACAGACCTTTCTGGATTTTAGAGAGAAATAAGATTTTTTTCTAAACTACAATCATGGCTCTGCTATTTCAATTTATTATTTATTTCAGGATATTGAATTTCACTAGCAGTTTACAAAAGTGGATGTTATTTTTAATTCATTTCTCCATAAAACATCATATCTTAGGATAATAACAGAACTGGCTATTATGAAGTGAAGACCACTCATTGTACTCATGAAAATAGTCACTTGGCATGTTAGTTAATTCCTCTTTAGAATGATATTTGGCTTATGAGTAGGAAGCATCTTCAAGTTATTTCTTTACAAACATGGATTTCTATCAATAGCTACAAAACTAGGACATCTTTTAGGAGAAATATACAGAAATAAAATGTGGGCTTTTCCATACTTCTAGATTTTTTAACATTGCTTCAGTAGAAGGATTATATGTAGTAGGACAAAGAATTACCGTCAATGTCTGTATTCTCAACTAAAAGGAACATAATAGGGAAATAATTTTACTTTGGATAAAAAGGCACATACTAGGGACCTGCATTCCCCAAATGAAAACTGATATTCAGGAGAGATAGCAAAACTAAATGTTCTGGAGAGCAGAACATGCTGTTAAGTGTCTATGGCACCAGTGCAGTGGGAAAATGTCTGGATATGCTATTTGCCAAATAACTGTTATTTGTAAAGGAGTAGCTCCAAAGTCATATCCTACTGTTTTGGCACACTGAGTGATCCAATAAATGAAGACAGACGCTGAACCTGGCCTTGATGTATCCTATGTAATTAAAGAAGAGATCTTAAAGTATATTTTCCAAGTAAATTAGAAAAGAATGTTTTGTTTTTTCTAACTTTCAGTGTACCAGTCTATCATTTTTGGTATCCCCAGCCAGTCTAGTTTTTGTGGGCTTGGTTTTTTTTAATGGAATCCCACTGAAAAATGTAGAAAAATGGATGAAACAGTGAAACTGAAAAACCTGAAAGTGAAATTTTTATTTGATTTCCTGAGCTGTAAAAAAGAGAGGCAGATAAGCATAAAAATAATAAACATATTAACATAGTAGATTCAGAAAATAATTCACATTCAGTTTCTGCAATTAACTTTTGCTCCCTCAAATAACAAAGGTGAGTTGTATATTACCCTCTTAGCAGGGGGGAAAACAACAGCATGGTGAAAGGGAAAGAAGAAGCACTGAGTGTTCAAATTAAAACCTTGCATCCTTAGATGCTTCAGCTTGGCTGGCCAATTTTCTTTCTCAGAGGAGAAAAGTCTTTCACATATGACTCCTGTTTGGAAATGAGTTTCCTTCCTACAACTCATCTCCTCCACAGCCAAAGAGAAGCCCCTCTCTCTGCTTGTAATGGTGTCATGCAGAGCCCTCACAAGCCTGAGGCTTCATTTGTCAGTCAGAAACAGGAACCCAACAGATAAATCAGTTGTACAGCCCTAGTTTTCCTGTGTTACTAAATTCACGATAAATGTGAAATCTTTTAATTTAGAAAAAGCAAATTAAAATTTCATGTGTACCCTGTTTAGACTTGGCAATTTGTTTGGCACATGATTCTTCCTGTATAGAATAAAGGGAAAAGCTTTATTTGCACATCAATGTGTCTTACCTAGTCTTCACATGACAAGAGAGAGTATGGTTTATTTCTGTGCAAGTTTATTACATGTGTTCCTTCTGGATAGTTGTTGCAGAATAATTCTTGATTCTGGTATTCACTCTTTCAAAGTTTGTTTTTTATGGATATTAGAATACAAAGTCTGCTTTGCATCTTAATGAAATGCCCATATTCTACACAGCCCCCAGCCCATCAGTTATTTGAAATTATATTTCAGGTCACGCTCAGTTTAAAAATTAATTGAAAAGAAATTAGTCCCACAAGGATATAGTTGGGAACTGTAATTTTGACTGACAATTGGATAAAAGACTGTGGATTTGATCACACCACTTTTAAATGCATTTTATATATATATAAAATCTTTAAGCTTGCTACAAGCATGCATTTAAATTGATCTTGGCAGACATCTATTAATCTGTTTCATTCAGGAGCACTATGGGAAAAAAAATATAGGAATCACTTTGAGATACCTGTCAACCTGTCACTAACTATTATTTTATTACAATTGCACCTGCCATTCTGAAAAAAGCAAACCCACCCCAAACATCAACCCAAATAAAAAAACCCTAAACACAAATGTGGTCCTGTTTTATAAATAAAATTATTTGCTAGACTTACAGTCTTTCAAAGGTCTGAGAAGTCATGGCAGTGAATCTGTGATACATGATATATCTTCAGTATTCCTAATGATACAGGAGACTGAAGAACCAGAAAGACATCAACACATAGCAAGACTACAAGAAGAGAACCAAAAATTTCCAGTGTGCAGTTTGTGTTTCATCAAAATAGTTCAAATGTTGATTGCAACAAACAACTGGTATGGGCAGAATCTGAAGGAAATTGCAGTGTTGAATTGGGCCTTACTGAACCGTCAGGATCCCTTTGGCTGTCTAGACTCAGGTGCTTGAGACATGGGCAAAAGAATAAGGTGTGGGTTAACACTTTGAAGTGAATAAGTGCTTTCTTAAAAAAAAAATAACAGGTTTGAATCCTTTCCAATCAATTTTTCTCATGTACAACAGTTTTGAAACATCAAGAGCTTGCAAAATTAATACAAATGTAGAAACACATTGTTATTTATCCAGAAGTAAGCTGGAATGAAAATATAAACCCCTCCCCCTGCTCACAACCACACAATGACACTTCGTTCTGCATTACTTATTCACTTCTGCTAAAGTGATGGTACATCCAGGTGATATTTTGGCCTTCTAAATTTATCATTTGGACAAAGAGGATAAGAACTAAATGTGTTTCTCCAAGACTCCTTTTTCTGTCTTTCAAAGGTGAGGTCACTTAGGTGAAGAACAGAAAAATCAGTAACTTCTTAGAAGAGTTACAAACATGGTACTTGGACTATCTTTTAATCTTTTGTCCTATTCCTTAGCTGTCATCCACCTCCTTCTGCAATGGAATCTGCATTAAAATATCTCAAATCCAGGCCTGAAGATATCTCAAGGATACTCCAGCAGCCTGAGGGTTTAGGGAGGGAGATCTGCTTTAACTAAACAACTGCAGTGAAAAGTCAGGGTGATGTATTCAAAGGTCAGTTTTAACACTGACCTTTAATCACAATCAGGTTTTTCTTTTAGGTATACTGGCAGGACTGATGAAGGAAACATCTTTCTTATTTCAGCTTTAAGAATCTACAATGTATCACCTAGCACCTAGAAATATGAGCTGAAATGAAGCTGATAATGAAGAAGTAGCACTTAGGTGAGTACTTTACATTAGGACATTAGTATTTTTTCTGGGGGCTATCAGCCAACTAGAGAGAGTTTTACAGACAAAGTTAATTAAAACATAGTACAATTAATCATCTTTCCACAGTCTGTTTTGCCTGAGACCAACAGATGTATTAAGCAATAGGTGTAGATGCAAAAATGTGCTAAGCTAAATTTCCTGAATAGGAGGTAAATGAGTAAGTGTTAGAAACATTTAAAATGCTATTTGGCTTTCTGGGGTAACAAGTTTCCTTAAAAAAATTGAAAGGGACCCATCAGGAATGCTGAGTCCAACTCCTGGCCCTGCATATGACAAGAACATGTGGCTCTTGCACATGACAAGAACTACACCATGTACCTGAGAGCATTGTATAAACACTTCTTGAACTCTGTCAGGCTTGGTTCCGTGGGCAGCTGTGGCTGCCCAGAGTGATGGCAGCACAAGCTCTTTGTTTTAACTGAGAGAGCGAGAAAGTTTAATGAGGACATGAATATGCATGGCTGCCAAAAGCTATTGGTTGCTGTAATGCTGTCACTCCCCGACCCCTCTGTACCTGATTGGACAGTCCTGTGGTAGCCACGCCCTGGACCAAGGTTATAACAATGCTTCCCCAGCTGGCCTCCTTGCTTTTGGAGGCACCAGCTAAATAAAGCTGTATGTTCTCTGGAAGCCAGTGTCCCTTTATCCTTTCCTCAGAGAAACCCTACTCATGTTAGAAGTCTCCCCTTTCCCTCCTTCCTGCAAGCCCACACGGGCTGCTGGCCATTCCCCAGGAGGAAGAAGCTGGCTGGACACACACACACTCTAGCCGGGACTACACCAGCCGCAGGAGGGAGAGGAACGGGAGGACTTTTCTAACAGGCAGCCTGTTCCAGTGCTCAACCACATGCTGTGTGAAAAACTTTTTCTTTATATCAAACCTAAACCTCCCCAACTGGGCTTCAGGCCATTTCCTTAAGTCCTGTCACTGGTCACCAGAGTGATGAGATTGGTACCTGCCCCTTCATTTGAGGATGTTGAAGACCTCAATGAGGTCTCCCCTCAGTCTCCTCCCAGCTGAACAGACCAAGTGACATCAGCAGCTTCTCAGCAAATAAAGATCAGAAAATTAAATAAGGAAAAGAAAAATATGAGGCTGTCAAAACCTTGGATAGTAAATGGATGACTGAATCACACACTGGCTTTCTATTATGAAATGTTTCAGAAAGCAAAGAGTCCTACACAGACAAATCACAAAATGTGCCATTTCCAAAGCCATCTGCTAGAAGGACATGCTGTCCAGCTGTGCTATATTGTAAGAAGTGAGAAAAATGACCACTCAGACAAGACCTGAGAAAAAAATCCCTTGACAAGCCTGAAATCTTGTTTCACACCTCCCTCACCTCAGGGGTTTTCTGTTCCACCAAACCATTTATTAAACTCTCATCCCAGGCCAAACCTAAGCTGTAAAGTGTGATTTGTGGAAAGCACACTTAAGTTGCAGTTATCACAAGGCACAAGGGAAAACAGATTAAGTAATGGACTGCATGCAAAGAGTTTTTCCCAATTCTAAATTTTATCACAGATTCTGGAATTGTCCCCAGCACTTAAAAATAGAAATGCTGACTTTCAAAGCAATAAAAATATCAGTGTCAAAATTTCTTTAAAGCAGTTGATTGAAAATGTGCTTAGGCAGAATAACAGTAATTCTTATATTGTAATTATTTAAGCTTACTCTTTTTACCCTCATTTGTAACTTCAGTGCTTTTTTAACAAAGAGAACAAAAGAATATCTCCAAGAGAGTGACTCCAGCATCACCGGGGCTATAAGACCTGTTTACATTTCACCAAAATCAGAAAGATAAAGCTTCTTAGACTTGATACCACTCAAGTCCAGAATACGTGAATAAACCATACCTTTCCAGGACCCTTGAAAGAGATAGTTAAATAATATTAAAGATTAATCATCAGAAAGAAAAAACCAAACCAAAACAGCATCATTCATTTTTGACTGAAAAGCAGACAAATACTTAAAAGACACCTTTATAGAAAATCATTATCAATAAACATGTTACCTGTGAGAATAAAGGGCAATTCCTTTTTTTAGATCTACATCATATCAAAAAAGGAAATTGCTGGAAGCTTCTGAATCAAACTCCTGTCAGTACCTCTGAGGCTTTTTGTTAAAACTTAACTTTTCCTGTCAAATTAAAATGAAAAAAAAAAAAAGGAAAAAACCCCCATAAACTAACAAACAACAAAAACCCCAAAAAATTCTTCAAGCATTGGGATAAAAATTTTAGTTAGTTTACCCAGAGGGGAAAGATGAATTCAGTGGCCATCAGGGAGCTGCAGGTTGAGTTCCACAGGACTCCTAACTAACCAGGCATCTCCCAAAAGAATGTGCATCAAAAGAAAAAGAGAGAAGCAGAAAAGGGTCATAAGCAGAAAAGAGAAGGTCACCAAAGGGTTAATCTCACAAGCAGGAAAAGTTTGTAAGCCATTTATAGTGCTGGAACTTTTTATTTTGTTATGCTGCTTTGGAAACAGTGTGATTATTTGCTCTAATGCTATGTACAAAGGCAGATATAAGTGGTAGGTTGAAATGTTCTGACAGAGCTGTATGTCACCATACAGCTAAGCACTCTGTTAATAAATATGGGGGATCCATGCTTGCTGAATAGGAACAACGTAATTATGGCAGTCATCCAAGAGCAAATTAAAGGATTGGGATATGGTTTTTAAGGGCTTACATTTGAAATAGTTGGTTTCCAGCTCTCTGTTAGACAAAAGGGAAAGAGAACTGGAGAAGGCCACCCTGGAGAAGACCTATGGCTGGTCCAATTCTTGTAATATTATTAAATCTCAACATTTCAATGTAAAAGGTGTGGGGTGATTTGCAGTGCACACATATTTTCCCAGTGGCTGTAAGTGCTATATCTCATTGGATTTTGTAGCTCTGATAAATGTGTCTCAGTTCACAGTTGAGAAGAGAAGCTAAATGGACACATGTTGTCTGATACAAAGGCTCAGTTGAGAAGCAGTCACTTGCCACATTTCAATGACTTGGTTTCTTTAGACCACACGACCGTGTCCTTAGAGCAGTAATTAATACCTCACAGGTAAAAGCATTTGTGTGTTTTACTTCAAAGTGTTCATTTTAGCCTCAGAAATGAAAGAGCTGGCATTTAGTATTGAATTCACAGGGAATATGTGGGCTTAGGCACTCAGATTTCTAAAGAGGAAAAAAAGCCCTGAGTACCGTTCTTTTGCCTGCGTCCTTCCCTAAGTAGTCTGGGAACCTGATCCCACAGACCATGAGTTGTTTGATTTCCCTTTGGCTGCAGGAGCCACATTTCTTTTCAGCCTAAAACCGGACATGAAGAGGGAAGGTTGGTGCATGCCCAGGTTGTGCCCCATATGGAAACAGGAGGTAATTGGGGGATATTCCAGCTCAGCGCCAGGAATTCAGAAGCGCCTCCATTCCTGCTAGTATAGGCGTAGTCTCTGGGAATGAAAAGCACCATTGTTTCTTCTCAGACTTTTGGCAGAGTGCAGTGAATGTGGCTGAATGCTCTTCCCCCACCACATAAAAGCAAGACAAATTTCCTAAGAAGTGGTATTGGACAAATTCTGGAAAGTGAGTGACTGACTACAGCAAAACCAGGCGAATTCATAGTTCAGTAAACATGTGAAAACCAGAAAACTGACAATGAGCCACTCCTTTCACCTCAGCTGAAGTGTACAAAGCATGTGGAAACTTCAGAACTGTTAGTCGTGCCAAAAAAAAAAAAAGAAACGCATCACAATGTTGTAAAATCATTATCTAATATAGCAATTGCTTTCTAATTTGGATGTTGCATATCAAAGGACTGACTTATTCAAAAAGCAAAGAAAAGTCAAGAATAGATATCTATATAATACATATTTTAAAAAGAAAATAAAGATCCATGATATAATGTTTTCAATTTTTAAAATTGTGTCTTTGCTATCATTCATCAGTTTCCAAGATTTTTTATGAAAATCTGAAGGCAAAATGCAAGTGATATTGAGAAAACACCTAATAGTTAGCTGCACTTTATGTTGTGAACAAGCACGAGCCGTCATGAATATAAAAGCTGCATTACTGTATTATTCTGCTGAATCCCAG
This sequence comes from Alaudala cheleensis, assembly GCA_013398995.1. Classification (NCBI taxonomy): domain Eukaryota; kingdom Metazoa; phylum Chordata; class Aves; order Passeriformes; family Alaudidae; genus Alaudala; species Alaudala cheleensis. The sequence goes on from VWYE01007248.1 coordinate 438,462, forward strand.
GGCTTTTACTCTGTGTAGTCTTCCTTTTTAATAGCATTCGCTTCCCTTGACATATGCCCACTGTTAATATATTTTCCTTCACTTGTCATGATTTTGAATCTGATCTAAAGTCTGTCAGAAGCAATAAGAGTCTTTTGATTAAAATCAGATCTTGGAGATATAATTTCGGCAATTTTATGTAAAGAAAATTGACAGGTGACCACTGTTTCAAGAGAAAACTGCTCAACTTACACAATTTTCATCAAATAAATATCAAAGATGTTTATGAATTATTAATGTCAAGTAATTAACCAGTAAATACAAAACTGTATGTTCAGGATCAATATCTGGAATTGAACAGATAAATCATGATACTGGGGTCTTACTAAAGGTTAGTAAGCAATTACAAATTTCTAAACACTCTCCTGTAACTAATCCCCACAGCACACATACAGTAGAACACACAGACATGAATTCGCCAGCAGTACATATACTATCTATATGAAAGATCACCAAATGCAATCTTTTACATCAAAGACACCCTATGAGATAAGCTTCACAAACTTCTTAAGCTCTATCTTAACAGTAGTTACTGTTTTGCCTTCATTTACTTCCACTGAAAAACAATAACAGAATCTCACAATTTTCATGCTTGAAAACAGTTTGAACTTTCATCCTAGATTTTTTAGCGAGCCAGAAGATTTTTCTTCTGGGATAGCATTGCCCTTTAGTTTCTACAGATGTTCTGGTGCCCTTTCTCTTCCTCAGCATACAGAGAGGAACAGGATTCTGTATTGCAAAATTACTTCTAGAAATGGGGAAGGAAGGGGACCTCTAGGTTCTGCTCCAGCCTCTGATGGAATTGTACTAGGGCAGATGGCAATTTGTCTGTGTAGCTTATCTTTGGATACCTCACAGGAAGGAGATTCCACAGCCTGCTGGGGCTCAAGGCCAAGAATGGCTCAGCATTGGGGTTACCTGCTGGGCTCATCAATCCAACTCCTTTACCTGTAACAGAGAACCCTGTTTTCTGGAGGCTACACAGATGCAGTGTCCTATGAAAATGCTAGTGATGAAGCATATTACAGAGCACATTTATGTTCTGTTTAGTATGAAGTGCCCTGTGGTAAGTCTTGACATAATTTCATCCTGCTGAAAGGATTTTGAAGAATTTGCATGCAATATCAGCTCGTTCTTCAGCTGTAAGGAATACTGAATATAAATCATTTATACTGATAGTGCAGAAGTGACTTTCAGTCAGATTACATGCATTTGTCTATTTGATAGATGTTCCCAATGTTCTCAGTAGGTAGATACCTGATTCACTGCCAGAAAAGAGAGCAATCTACTGAGCAAGTTTTTGTATTCTTTCTTCAGTCATGCACTAGACATGCATCTTTGGGATTAAATGTTCCCTAGTGTTGATAATAACTTCCTGAGGGGACAGATGTTCTAAGCTTAGGATTGTATTTACTTGCAAGGGCAACATTCAACAGGCACAGCACATGAAAATTTCCTGAATCATCATGTCTCAGCCAGAAACAAAGAATTCTGTTCTTGAGTTAAGGTTTCAAGAATTCTTTGCTCCAGCTTAAAATTAATTTGCAAGTGCAGTCTCTGTAAGTCAAATTTGTAGAGGAGGGAGGAAAGGATAGAATGAAGGTCATTATTTCAGTATAATCCCTATCCTGTTTACATGTTCAAAAATGCTAGGTTAAAATGTAAGTAGGAATAAATAACCATGAAGAGAAAGTAGAGGAAAATAAGCCAATAAGTAACCACCCTGCATGAAACAGCATAAATTGCTTCATTCCATTTTATGTTTTTGAGACAATTCCTTTACCAGTGCCTTGAGTGTCCCATATTGAAATTCCTCATCACAGTCAGAAAAACTATCATTGACTTGATAATAGCAGACCATGTGAAAAGACAGGATAGAATTTTTACCATTTTTCTTGGTGTGGTGAAGTGTGCTATTGTCCTGTATTATCATTCAGAAGTGGCAGAAAAATCTCCCATTCCTATAAAACATAACTATCAACATTTTCCAAGCAGAATAGAAATGCTATGAATAAACAACACAGGGTAGAATTTGATTTGTTTGCTGACTTTCTGATGATGCAGCAGCACAGTTTTGAAAGTCCTAATGGAAGCCTGTAGCCACATATAATGGCTCTGGTTTACACTTCCTCTGTCTTTCTCCGCTCTCTGTCCATCCAGCTCTCATTCAGATGTTGTATTTCCATGCTCTAAGGCAACTCTGAGTGAAAAGTCAGTGTTGTGAATTCTAGACTCATTTTTCTGACACACAATGATTTGCTAGCAATGGAGTTGCAAAGCATATGCTGAAGCCATTTGGGGATAAGCAGCAGCAGCTCTCAAAAACCTCTCTCTTGTGGCCTATGGTCACATTGTGTTTGAAAGATTTCTTTCTCTCCCTCAAGTGTACCAGATGGACTTTTTGCACATAACTTCTCAAGTTCTAAAGCAAAACATTCCTGTTCAACTGCAGCAATATGTTATTCCACTGGCAGCAGTGATCTGGATATTAGCTAGCTGTATTGTCTTTGGCAGGAATTAGTCTCAAGCACTATCCTGCTGAATGACTGACCTATGCTCCCCCCAGTATCTCAGGATGTAGCCAGATATATTCTTGAAACACATAATAAATGTGTTACAGACACACCTTCCCTCTATTACATGAATTTCCAGATATCTGGAAAGCAAGAGATTACATTTTTTACCCAGGGCTTTGCAGACAGTGACCTCTGAACTTATCTAATAAAATTGATGCGGGAACCAGGTTTGTTTCCTTCTTGGGGAGGTTGAAGTTGGGTGGATTCGGGTCATATTTTTCTGGCAATTACCAAGTGTCCTGTGTATACTCTTACTAACAGAGTTCCATTCTGCATTTAGCTTGTCTCCCCAGCTCTATAACAATACTCTGACTCTATTGGGACTTGTGTATTTTTCTTGAAATTCCTTGCTTTCTTTGTTCTATTTAGCTATGTCTGCCCTGTTTTTCATACTTGGATATGGGCTTCTTCATCAGTTCATTGCGTATCTTGAGATTTCACCAGAGTTGCTCAGGATTCTCTGAGAATCTAACCCTCTTATACCTGAGTCATTGCCTGAAGATAAAATTTTCTGAGCATTGAAATATGGTATTGTTTGATTTCAATCTGTGAAACCTCCTGGCCAAAAGACATTTTCATCCTAGCAGCAAAGGAAAAGCTGCTCCAAAGATACTGTGGGCAAACAACAAAGGCTACTGCCATCCCCATTGCACACTAACTGCTTCAAGGTGGTGTTTTGCACGAAACCAACTGATTTTATTATCCTGAGTCCTCATCCTTACATTAGCTCACATGAGTCCCTCTCCATAATTGTGACCATTCTTGACTTAATTGATTGCTTTCCCAGGTCCAGGAGTGTTTCTTAACAGTTTGGGGAGCAAATCTGTAATTACTTGATAAACAGTATATCCTTCCTTCCTTCCTTCC
>VWYE01007249.1:8862-175850 GCA_013398995.1 Alaudala cheleensis
ATGCCGGAGCTGAGTTCCCTGTTTGGGGCGGCTATCCGAACCCCGCGGTTCCCGGCACTGAGTTCCCTGTTTGGGGCGGTTATCCGAACCCCGCGGTGCCGGTACCGGGGGGGTGCCGGTACCGGGGGGATGCCGGAGCTGAGTTCCCTGTTTGGGGCAGTTATCCGAACCCCGCGGTGCCCGGCACTGAGTTCCCCGTTTGCCGCACGGTGCAGTTGCGCAGCGCGGCCGCCGGAGGGCCGTGCTGCCCACGGCTCAGGCTCCTGAAGGCAGCGGGATTTCGGCGGTTGCCGCTGGAACAGCACGGGCAGTTTAAAAATTCATGCAGTTTATTATTTCTTCATGTGTTTACATTGATGCAAGCGGCCAAGTAGCTGATTTCTCGTCACTTGTCAGTTTGATGGACACGTGCTAATTGCGTGAGCAGGGCTCTCGTTTCCCCGCCAATGCACGGCTTGTACAACAGGTGATATTTAGTTGCTAGTGCACGTCACTTGCTGGATGCTACCTGCCAAACCTGTCGTTATGATTTCAGGTGTGTTTTTATACAATGTAAATTGTATACAGAGTAAAATGGCTGGAGGCAATAGGATATATTTTGGGGGGATGTGTGGTAATGAGCTTACTGGCTCCTTTTATGCTGGATAGCTGAGAAGCAATAACAATGCCCATAGCCTGAAAGGTTGTGTGCCATCAAGCATGATGTTACACTGTAGTTTTCTTGGTTGGTAAGAAAATCCTGAACATAATTGGTTTGGGAGTTTTCTTGTAAAATATACTGTGGGAAAAACTCCACAGGATTTAGTTTTGTTTATCTAGCTTAAATATAAACAGTCTCATTTTCATAATGTGTGAAATTTGTCTGTTTTAAATGGAGTGTTCATCTGCTTCGTCTGGAAGTGTCAGTTCCTCATACATGATGACAGAAGTGCATTAATAAAGCAGTCAGGGACAAAATGCCAGGGCCTTCTTGTTCTGTCTCTTGACAACCTGGAAATCCTCGTGTTTAGTTTTCACTTACTATAGCAGATTGCAGAAGTATTGAAAAGAAATGCACCTAATCCTGAAATGCACTTCTGACCCCTTGTCTTTGACCCTGACACATGTTGACATTGGAAATTAAATTCTGGCAGTTTTGCTGAAGCCAGTAGAGGGAAGTCTGCAGAGGCAGACAGGAAATCCATTCCTACTCTGTAGATTTATCACAAAAATGCCGAAAGCAAACAACAAAGCAAGTTTACTTTACTGGAAACAAACTCACACCTTTGCTATTTCAAAGATCCTGTTTACAAGGTAAAGCCAAGGCTCAGACTGTCTTTCTTCTTAAACTACCAATCTATAGGTGCTGCCTGAAGGCACTTGTAAAGGAAAAGATCAGGAGATATCCTGCTGCTATCGTGGTCTAACAGAGGCACTTGAATACTGAATACTGGATGATTGTGTTTATGTAGTCTGAGAGCCTGGAGAGGTGAAGCTGAAATGGAGGCACAGGTGTGCTGTCACCAGCTAAATGATTGCTCTGTGTAGAAAAACTCCAGCTGAAGTTACCCAGGCTAAAACAAATCTTTCTGGTGCAAAGTGTATTTCCAATAAGCCTATTAATGGGCTATATAATAAAACGCTTCTAAAAAGGTCAGTTGAAAGGACTCTTGATGTTACCTTCCTTAAAGGCTCTGCTCACACTTAGAATAGAGCTGTGTTTGAAAGTGGTGTTGAGGCAGAGTTTGAGTTCAGCTCTAGCTGTTCCATCAGCAGCCTGGCAAGAGCTTGGATGAGATGTTAGAAAACTATATTTTCTTCTTGAAAGAGGAGGTGAAGGTTTTGAATTTTGTTAGAATTAAACAAGGTGCTGTGAGGGACAAGTAGCTTTATATTTTTTAAAAATCTATTTATTTTTATTTCCTTAATATGAGTGGATTTGTGCTAAACATTTTTCAATGTTACAGGTCATGGATGACACAAAATCCACTGTGGATTGCTTTTAAGACTGTTGTCAGCATGGCTTTCCTTCTTGGAGTAGACCCAGTCTGTGTTTGTGGAGAATTAATTCAAATCCTTATAGGTTGTGAAACAGACCTAGCAAAGAAAGGGTGTTACAAAAACATGACAAGGAATTGCTTCTGTCACATGGTGGTTCTGCAAGTTAATGCACAGAAAGAAGAAAGTGAGGAAGGAGTAAAGGTGTAGATTTGCTATGCTGGCTAGAAAATAAATGCAGTAAGTTTGTGGTATAATTGGGAAGAAACCCCAAGTATTTTGGTGCCTCATTTGCTGGCAATGACTAATTTGCATTTTGGCACTCTGAGAAACTGAGGTGAATTAGTAGGGTTATTGATAACTTGTCAGGTTTCCACTGGGCACTGTTGCTGGTAGAGTTTCTAGTGTGAAACTCCATTTTAAATATAGAAACAGATACATTAAAAAGAAGTAAAAATTCCCCTTTTTCCTTTCTGTCCAGGAAATTGCTGTTAACACTTTTTCCAAACAGTTTCCTCTTTCCAGAATATGTTTTTACAGTCAGTGAAGTAGGCAGCATGGTGTAGTCAGGATACCAAACAGAAGAGAAGCTCCAAACTTTATATCCATGGAAGTTGCTTTGTACTTGGCATTACCTCTTGCTGGCTGGTTCTGCATCCTCACTCCCTCATGTGGGTGTGTTTATTACACCCTCAGCTATGGCATGGAATTTTTACTTACAGTGAAAGATCACCTACAAATACAATGGAAATGTAAGGGTATTGTTACAATGCCTCAGCTAAACATTTGCTCAAGAACAGGTGCCTTATCTTTGAAATCCTCTTGATGGCACTGAAGCCTTAGATATATACACTCAGAGCCTTTTCTTTCGGGTACCAAATCCTATTATCTAGGTTAGCTCATCTGTATTCAAAAGATCAATGTTGCATTATTACAAAGATCCTTTCAAGTGTAAAAAGGATGGCACTTCATTACAGAAAGTAAAAGAAACTAATCAAACTTTCTTGGTGAAATCATTGACTTTTTATAGTAAAGGGCAAATTTAAGAATTTGAAAGTCCGAAATGTAAGAGTCTTACAGTTGAGGCTCTGTGCTGCTCTAACTTAAATCTTCTGTAGCACAGCCCTTGGATTTTCATATAATCTGGGGAGAAAGTGGTGTGATGTAACTCTCCTGGATGGCTTCTGGCTAAGCCAAGTTGCCATTTGCCCTGCTGCAATCTGATATTCTGTGTTGCTTAGAATGTGTCCACTGTGCAGAGAGGGTCTTTATATGAGAGAATCTCTTTGCTGGGGACAGTTAAGTTGTGCCTTAGCACTGTGCAGATATTCAGCTAACCTGAAATCATAATGTGTTTGAGTCCTTGTCTAAGATGTCTTTTAGCTTTGTGCAACTTGTAACAAATAAGCTATGTTTTCTCTTTTTGGTGATGTTTCATTTGTGAAAGGACAGCACAGAGTTGTACAGTTTCCTGGTTTGTTTCTGATAGCCAGGTCTCCTGTCTCATGCCTCTTACTTATAGCTTTCCAAATGCTTTGTTACAGAAATGGTTATTACTGCCTTATATTGCCTGAGGAGAGATCCAGGACAGAACTCAGACCACAGAACTTCCACTCCTCAGTGAACTGCTACTGATTAGCAGCTCCTCTGTAAACACCTCACTGTGAGTATTGGGAATCATTTTTTTTTTTCCTTTTGCTTAATTCCTTGCCTGATTAGATGACTTGTGTAGCTCACCACCCATTGGTGGGCCTTGCCATTGAAAACGCTGCTCAGAATTCCCTTTTGTTGACTGAGTGCTCAGTTCATTTTCATGAATAAATCTCCAGCATCTGATCATCCACAGAAATGAATATAAATGGATTATGAATGCAGCCAAATCAAAATTCAGCTTTAGTTTCCATGCATATTCATGAATGTTTCTTCTCACCACCTCCTTTCTCACTGACAACAGGCATGAGCGGAACTGCCAAAGGTCAGTGCAATAGCACATCTCACCAGCACTTGAAGCAGATCAGTCCAACCAACTTGTACCAGTTTGCACTGTGAACTCAATTCTCCATCACATCTCAAATAGTCTTACATTTCCTTTGTGCAGGGAATACTGAACTGGCTGGTTTGTGGTCAAGGTGAGGTATTGGAGACTGCAACCCTGAAATAAATTTGAATTAACATGATATTTGTTAATCCAACTACTCTGTCCTCAGCACTTCAAGTTAATGGTGGTTGCTGGAGAAAACTGAGCATAAAGTAGTATTTGCCTCAAGGAGAGAAGGAAACATCTTTCCTTATGTGTTAGGATGGGTTCACCTTGGCATTTCTTGAGATGAGCTGAGTTGGTTGGAGCATGGTGTAAATAATGCTGAGATCCTGGGCAGGTTCCCTGTGTGGGCCATTCACTGGAGCTGAACTCGATCCTTGTGGCTCCCTCAAACTCAGAATATGCTGTGATTCCCTGTATTTCTGGCAACAGCTGGCATTGTTTGCTATCAGAGATGAGGTGCTGGATTAGATGAGTGCTGGATAGTTGTGGGATTGATAGGGCTTTTCCTCTTTCTGGAAATATTGGCAACAAATGTTCTGCATAAGTTATGCAAGTCTGTCAGAGGGTAGAAATGTGTATTGGGCTGAGGTTTCACATTATTAACTGTGCCATTGGGGAAGATTTGTAAGAACACACACAAACCTAGTTAGCAATTAGTAGGCTATTTCTGGGAAATATTGGACTACTAAAATAACTCATTTATTTTCTTCAGAGGTGATTGTGTTTACAGTTTGTAATGTGATTTCTAAATTGTTTGATGTGCTTTTTCCCCCTACTCTTTTTTTTTTAATTATTAATTTTGATGGGTGTTTATATTTTATCTAGCTTGATGAGGCCATGTAACAGTTCTGTTACAAGTGTCCTTGGTACCACTGCCCCAGAACAGAATGTACTGAAAAAAAGAAATGGAAGTATCTCAATTTCCCCCCCTATGGCTTCTGTTTGCCATTTCTGTCACTTACATTGCAGGTTTAGAGGATACAGAACTGAAATCCTCTGCCATTTCACCATGACTCAGGAAGGCTAAAGCAGACTGCACATAGTTTATCAAGCTGGATTGGAAGCTCTTTTATAGGGCTGTTTTCCTTACATTTCAGCATTTTATTTGCTCACCAAACATTTTGTCTGATTCATCATCTTCATGTGTTGACTTCAAGGGAAGCATTATGCCTGATCTAAAGAACAACACAAATGTGCATTGTATCAGTAGCTTTTTTTTTTTTTAAGGCTCAAAGTAGTCTTACTATTCTTCTGAAAGAATTTAGAGGAAAACCAGTTAGGTTTAATTTTTTTTTTCTATAAACATATGACACTGTTATCATCATTTGTAGAATATGACCTTACTAAAAAGGTATTCAAAATATTTTCTGTAATTTTAGACATCATTTTCTGGCTTAGACAAATGACTTGTGCAAAACCTAATGAAGACCAAGCTAGACACAGCTGGCAAGCAAATGCATTTCATAAATTCAATAAAGGTGTGATTCTTTGACTATTTGTATTTTAATATAGGAAATGAATATTCTACCTAGATTTTTACTTTTTATCCTTATTGTTAAAAGCTTAAAATTCATCCTGGAACTGCATGACTTTCTTTCCTGTGTCTTGGTATTTCTGATGCTCTATCCCATGTGAATTAGAAGAGCTAACTTCTGCCAGTGGTACATGGAACTAGGGCACTCCATTATCAGAGGATTCTATTTGAAAATAGCAGCATGTTTCTGTATCTCAAATACTTAATATTAGCTTTACTGTTGGGAAGCACTGTATTTTAATAAAAAAAGTTCAGCAAGTTCACTCCTTAGGTTCAAAAGTCACTACTTGGAGTGTTTGTGGAATTATAAACACTCTGTGCCTGATAGGTTTTGAAAACATTAAGAGCATGTGTATAGTTAATTTATATTAGATCTTCATTTTGTTCAGCCATGCCCTTTGCTTGGTGCATGAGCCCTGTGTCAGGGACCAGCTACCCTGGCACACACAGCCAGCACAGGCTAAATCCCTAACAGCTCTATTTTCTATTCTGTGTGCACTGGTGAGGGACTTTCAGAGTAGAGTCCCAAAATACCTTTAATTCTGGTTAAGACCTGTGTCTGACTACAGTTAATTTTCCTCTTCCTTATGATTTTGACTCCTGTGGCCCTGAGTGTGTCTGGGTTTCCTGTTAATCTGTACCAAAAAAAAAGTCACAGTGATGCATCCACATTTCCCATCACTTTATCTCATTAACTGCTTGATCAATGTCAAAAAAAGAATAATCTTTCATTAGCTCTCAACTTCAAAAGACTCAGATTTTCAGATCAAATAGTTTCTCAACAGCTGTATAAAAGCCTATAAATCCAAGAGGTTAGCTTCAAAGAACACCTTGTGGGTGTTCTGAAACCAGTTGACAAGTAAACAGTAATTTATGACCAAAGGTATGCTCTAATGAAATGCCTTTAAAACCATGGGTAATCTCCTAGTCTTGCCCTTTTTATTCTAGTGGGTGGTTCCTGGACTGACAGCAATACAAGTGGATGGCTTAATTAGCCATGGAGCAAGCAGTGATGTTCTGGGCTTTTTACTCTACCATTCTACCAACATGCTTAAAATATGCTTCATTAGGAGTGGGAAGCTACTCCCAAGAAAAAAGGAACAGCTGGGACTTCATTTTCACTTGCTTGTGGGCCTTTCTGTCAGGGCTGGTCAAGTGGAGTTTGATGGGCTGATGTGCAGAGCAGCAAAGCTGATCAGGAGCTGGTGTTCTAAGGGTAGTCAGTGGGAAGCTGGGAGGAAAACCTCATGTTTTTATACTCTTCCATACCCATCTTATAGGATAATGATATAAAGACTGTTACTTATTCCATGACTCAGGAGGTCTGACTGTTCCATGTGTGATGCTGCAGGAACTCAGGAAGTGGTTTGAGGGAGGACATGCAGAACAAGTGCTGGTTGGGAAGACAATGTGGGCCCTATGACACAATTGCCCCATGTGCAAGTCCTGCCTCTTTCCAAATGCTGCACTGAGATGCTCTGGAGTATGGCCTGCATTATTTATTGCTTTACTCTGGGATTTGAAACCCACACCCTAATACAATGGGTGTTTTAAAGAGATTACAAATCCAGGCCTAAGAAAAGAAAATCAGTCAAGGCCATATCAGGTCATTGTTTTTGACATTTGTGATTGTATGATCCTGAATGGAAAAATCTGAATCACATTCTTCTGGAAGGCAGATAGTAGTGTGTCACTCTATGTGGATGGAGGAGGAAAATACTACTTTTAGTTAGGACTGTTTCAAGTTTCTGCAAATATTTATTCTGTTGCACAAGTAGTTTTCTCCACAACTTATTTTTATTACTATATAATATTAATTACATACAATATTATACTATTATACTAATTATTACTTTTAATTCTTCAGACTTTGCCTTAACAGCTCAATCTTGTGTAACACTGAAGGAGGGAAAAAAATACTTCCATGATAAATGCCTATTCAANCTGGGAATTCTGGGCGTTTTAAAGATATTAGAAATCCAGGACTAAGAAAATAAAATCAGTCAAGGCCATATCAGGTCATTGTTTCTGACATTTGTGATTGTATGATCATGAATGGAAACATCTGTATTACATTCTTCTGGAAGGCAGATAGTAGTGGGCTACTCTATGTGGATGGAGGAGGAAAATACTACTTTTAGTTAGGGCTGTTTCAAGTTTCTGCAAATATTTATTCTGTTGCACAAGTAGTTTTCTCCACAACTTATTTTTATTACTATATAATATTAATTACATACAATATTATACTATTATACTAATTATTACTTTTAATTCTTCAGACTTTGCCTTAACAGCTCAATCTTGTGTAACACTGAAGGAGGGAAAAAAATACTTCCATGATAAATGCCTATTCAAAAGGGATTGTGAAGTTAGATGCCAACTGTGTTGGTTTTGGCTGGGCAGAGTTATGTTTCTTCACATTGGCTGGTATGTGCTGTGTTTTGGGTTTGTGGTGGGAAGGGTACTGATAACACAGGGTAAAACAGCCCTGTTAGTTATTATTTAGGTGTTATTGCTGAGCTGTGCCTGCACAGTCAGGAGCTTTGCTGCTTCTTGCACCACCCCACCAGTGAGGAGGCTGGACAAGGAGCTGGGAGGGGACACAGCCAGGACAGCTGACCAAAAGGATATCCCAGACCATACAGTGTTGTGTTCAGCATATTTCAGGGGAAGAGGGAGGAAGGAGAGGAGGGGTGTTTGGGATTGTGACATTTATCTTGAAAGTCATTGTTATGCAGGTTGGAGCCCTGCTTTCCTGGGGAAGGCTCAATTCCTGCCTGGCCAGAAAAAGCGGTGAATAAATTCTTTGCTTTGCTTTGCTTGTATTCATGGCTTCTGCTTTGCCTGTTAAACTTACTTTATTTCAATCCCCAAGTTTTCTCAGAGCTCCTGCTCTGTTCTCTCCCCCATCCCACCAGTGAGGGGAGGCTGTGAGCGGCTGCTGGGACTGAGTTGCCAGCTGGGATTAAACCACAACACTGTCTAACATCAGCTTATCAGAACCATAATGATGCCATTGCTGGAACAGAGTGAACAGAGAAAAGATTTAATCTAAGACAGTTCTGCTCAAGAAAACCTTAGGCAATTTCACCCATAGGAATATTTTTTGAGATGAGGATCATGGGAAAAACATATCAAAGTTTTTCTTCTCCTTTAGTCTTTCAGACCTATAATATTCTAGATACTAGACTGAGCAGAAGTAACCCATTGTGCTCCATGGTAGCACAGCAGAAATTATTTCAAGTAGTGGTAAATCAAATATCCTCATATGTGGAATGAAGTTTTCCATGCTTGAGGCTGACCAGGATGAGCAGGGAAAGGTCCTACACAAAGGATCCTGTAAGCTCAGGTCCCACCCCTACAGCTTCCTGCTGATGTACAGGCTCTTAATTGGGCTTATCACTAAATAATTAAGTAAATCGTTGAACTCATTTCTAACATTACTGAATCCAAACATCTCTTAGCTGAACAGTACATCAGAGATTGTACCTTCTTCAGATTCATGCCTAGAGTTATGTAGTCCAAACTATGTAATATAAAGCTCCTGGTCCGTAGCATGTGGCAATAAAATAAACATCTGGGTTTACTTGTTTCATATTGATTTTGAATTGAGGGGGTAGCATGTGAATTGTCTGTGAATAAATTATAAGTCAGTGTGCTTGTTTTCTGTTTTTCTGAGAGCTGGGCTTTGGCAGCTTAAAGTATTTTAGTCAGTCTGAACAAAGAAACAGACAAATCAAAGACACGATTTAGGTGACTCAGCTGGACTGTGTTTTCATAAAAATATGAAACTGCAGATTATTGATTATTTTTAGCAGTTCATATGTATGGCATAGTGAAGAGGGTTGTGAGTTTTTGTTGTTTTCTCTTTTTTCTTCTGAATGATACTGGAACTTAGGGATTTTCACATGAATGGCTGCCATCTGCAGTGTGCCTGGTTTTCACTGCTTTCAGAGGTATTTATACATTGAGTCTCTTTTGAATAATAAGAAAAAGAATTTTATTATCCTTTCAGATTTATAAAATTCCTACTAGTGTCAAAAATATTGGACCTTTCAGAGATTTCCAGATCACTTCTCTGTCCTTCCAGATGGCCACTTCATTATCTAAAGTATGAGTATCTCTTGGGAAAAAGAACAAACCTCTTAGACAGTCTTGCTACTCTTGAAGAAGGATCTCTCTGGCTGTTGAGGAATTGATGCCAGACTATGGATGCAATGTAAAAGCTTAATGGCCTGATTGTAGCAAGACTTGCCTGTGTGAATTTGTTCTGCTCCTGTATACTGATCAGCTTCTGAGTGGTGTTTGTAGCAGTTTTGGGGCTATTAGGCTATTTGCAAGGGAGAATTTTGAAGTTTTAGCTGACAACTAAATATCCTAAAGAGTGCTCTCATCTTTGTTTGTACACCCTTGCTATCAGCAGAACTACACATGTGCCTCTTGACTGTTAGACTTGCCCTCATGAGTGCCTTTGTGTTAAACAGGTGCAGACAGAGGTGCAATATGAAATCAGGTGTCTGTCCCTTACTGCACACCCCTTGAAGTGCCCTTTCTGTGTCCTGTAGCCTCACAAGCTGTTTTTCTCCTGGTCCCCTTCTGTAGCTGGCCCATGTGTGTGTTCTGTGTCCTCCAATGAAAAGCCAGATCCTTACCAAGTGTTTGGTGATGGGCCAGTGTTATTTACATGTTGTGTAAGAGGCAGTGGGCAGGGAAACAACACTAACATGTCAAACTTCTTGATCTGTGGGCCATTAAGCCTCCAGATTGTTTTTTGTTAGCAACATTTTACAGTGTAAATGATGACACTGCTGAGGCAGGGAGGTGTGGGAGACAGATAAGGTGTCTGAAGTGATTAATTGATGTTCTAGTGACCATGCTAATTTTGTGTGGTGTTGGACTCCTATGTACATTTCCTTGTCTGATGCAAACAAACACAGACGTATCCTCCTCCCTCTGCCTTTCAGTTGATTATGGGCCATCACAACTAATCACTTTTCCTAGCCTGAGAGCAACCTTCTCTCTTTAAGTTCTGTTACTCTTCTCTTGCTTACATGCTGGTGGCCCTTCAGTTAAAGGCCCCACCATTGCTTGTTCAGAAAAGCACAAAAGCCCTGAGGCAGACAATTGGAAATACTGATCAAGTTCCTTCAAGGTGGGTTTCAACATTAAGAGTGCATGACGTTGCCTGTCCTGCTGCTCTTCAGCTGCACAAGAAAGGTACATTCAATTCAAAGCCAGCACTGGATCCACACCATATAGAACTGTTGTCAGCAGACTCAGCAGAGTTCTCAGTGCTGGTGTTCAGATGCTCATGGAGTCTCTACTCCTCAGGAAGTGGCCCATCCATTGGCCAGGCAGGCTGAGGGGACAGCATTTCAAGGCTTACACCATCCTTGCCTATGCTGCATCTATCTTGCATTGCTGGAGAACTTTCATATTCTCTTTCTGCTGTCTTTTCCCAACACTTCCAAACCAAAAACCTTTTGGAGTGTACTTGTCTCCCAGCTCACGTGATTGGGCATGTCCAGTACTGTCCTGCTGTTCAGTGCAGATGTGACACTGTAGGACAGTGTTGCTCAGATGAAGGAAAAGGTCATGTCAGTGAACATAAGGGGAACTTGTAGAAGTCTGGTACCCACAGAAGGAGAGAGGGATGTTAGGGGTAAGCCTGGGCTGAGCATTAGTAAGCAGATACTCATCTGCAGAAGTCAAGTACTCAAAGGCAGTTGAGAGCAGAATGAATCAACAGATGGATCAGTGAAAGTCATTCAAAGGTCACTTCAGCAAATGGATTTGTATGGAAGCTTATTCATATTTTCTCATTTTCATGGGGAGTTTTGCCTGAATAAGCAAGATTGATTGAACCTGAAGTTGTTGCATTACTTTTATAATTGTGGTTCGCACTATGTGAACTGGACATACAGGTCCCTTAGACAGCTGGGAAAATGTCAGCCCTACCCATGTAATAAATACCATCCATACTGACCTGCTGCAGGACATTGTTTCCCTGTTCCCGAGCAGCTCAGAGAGACTGTTACTGCCTTCCAGGATAACTGTTCTGATCTCTTAGTTTGGGCAAAAATCTAATGTATTTGTGTATAAAGATCCCTGATTTAATATGACCAGATATGCTTTGTGTATAAATGCCCAGAAATAGGTTAAATCAATAAAGTTTTTTAATGAATGAGCCACACAGACAATACCCAGGTAAAGGAAGGAATCTCTTCCTGCTGCATCCAATTTATGATATGCTTATGTACATTTAAATGTCTTTATACTCATGCACAAGAAATCACTGAAATTAAAAAATAAAAAGAGGTAGGCAATCGATGGCCAGAAAGTCTGGAAAGGTTCAGCACTTGGGCTGAGCTCAAGAAAATAGTCTGAAAATATATCCACAGTTTGTTCAGCATACCATCAACATTTTGTGAAGCGAAAAAGCTGAGAAATGTCTTGTTGTTGCCTCCCTTTACTTTTTAAGAGCTGAAAACTTGACACTTCGGTGTTTTTGTCTGCGTATTGCATGTCTTCTTGTCTGTATTTTGAAAAGACGTGTATTGTTTTGTATGTCTGCAATAAGAGAGAAAAACACAGGCCACAGCTTGAGAACCACCTGTGAGTAACTTGCTCTTCATTTTCAGCTCGTTTTGTTTGGTGATGTGTTGGCATGTATTGATTACATGGGCAGATTTTAAGATGATGAGCTAAAGAAATTGAGCAGCACATGCAGTGAGAATAAAACAGTTGGATGAAGAATGATATTTTTAATTTCAGCTTAGATGCCACTTGCTTTGTGTCATACTCTGTCTTTACCTGTTCACTGTTTAGTTGCTCTTTTGTAATCTTGACTCTAAACAAATTTGAATTCAGCATCATAAACCCTTCTTACTTTTTTTCCTTTTTACTTTCTGACTTTGCTATCATTTAAAATTTAACCTGCCTCCTGCACATCTTTCATAGGTTTTAATTGTGAAGCTGAATCCATATTAATTCCAACTAAATGATGTGGAACAGGAGTGGTAGGATAGTCCAACTCTCTTGGTTTGGGGATGGAGGCTGGGGGGAGTGAAGGACAGAAATTACAGGAATACTTAACACTGCAGTTATAATGCAATCATAAATAATTCATGGAAAAATAGGATTTTTTTTCTCACTGCATTTTCTCATATCACTGAAAAATCTAATTGAATATGAAGAGAAGAACAGCACTAAAATATGTCAATAGGATAATTTGTAAAAGACAGAACATGCCATTTCACAGGGGCATAGCGAACTTCAGGAAAAATACCCATCAAACTGAAGATTGCTGTCTATCTTTGGGCTGTTTAGTTCAGTACTATGTTTTATGTCTTGTCTTTTTTTTTTCTTCTTGTTCTTCCCACTGACTTTTTTGTTGATATTGTCCAAAATGAATTAAGTAATTAAAATAATTTAGACTGTCAGAGGATTTACAGGGAATGTACTTGAAAAGCTTGTGAAGGGTGATAATGTTAAATATGATAGTTTCCACCCTGATTTGGACATTTAGGCTTGCTGTTTGACAAGGCTGATGTCTGGTGCCAGGGATCATGGACAATAAATCAGATTTTCTCCCTACCATTTTTTCTTTCTTGCCAAGTTTCATAGTTGAAGGAAGAGAAGGAGAAAAATACATGAAGTGCTGTGTTTTACTCTTTATGAGAGAGAAGGGGGTTACATTAACTTGCATGCTCGTAAGTGTTTCAGAAACCACATCTATGAGAGAATGTCCTGGATTGACCAAGTCATTTGGGAAAGTATTCTCAGTCACTGCAGTTGACTTTGCTCAGCTTTGCATAAACTACTGAAAATTCTGTGGAGCTGCAACTGGAGTCCTTGCTACATCTTCTAATTGCAAGGGGATAGTATTGTTTTTATGCATTCTGGTATTTTGTATATAGTGCACCAGTGTGTGCTGTATGTGATTCTGGGGAGCTTTAGCAAAAAACATGGAACACTGGAGTTGGCTGAATTTCTGCCTCATGAAGCACAGCAATTTGGTGATTTCTACCACCACTGACCCCTGACCTGCCTTCCTTAGCTGCTCTTTCTGTGCCAGGGCTCTCTGCCAGTCCTTTCGGGGGGAGATATGACTGTGGTAAAACCAGAACAGAGGCTGGGTCCATTCTGCATGGTGAGAGGAAAGATGTGTGCTGATATCTTTACAAACAATCCGATGGGTGAAGGTGTGTGTGTGAAATGGGTCGTAACTCTGCTGACTATGGGCAGCAGGTACCAACCCAGCAAGCCTGGCTCCTGAAGCAGACAAGGCTGAACTTCAGAACTTTGTTGTGAAACACTGATTTCAAGGGATGTATGGGGTGGGCGGTTTGGGCAGGCTGTGCCTTCCCAGAACCTCAGCTGTGGGGAAAGGAAGAGGGTGACAAGCAGCCCGGAGTTTGGGATAAAAGGAGGCTGAGCCCTCTGAAACCCCGAGAGAGGGAAAACCCCGCGGGGGTGTGCCCCGGTGGCCTCTCCCTTTATTCGAATAAAGCCTAAGGACTCCTCTGTTTCCTTTCTGGACGTAAACCTCTGGCGTTGGTGGATTCTCCTGACAATGGTGAGTCTGAATGTTTGAGTCGTGCTTTGAAGAAAATGTTACTAAGTGTGAAGATGAGTTCTGCAAAGGATAACTAATACAGTACAAGGTAGTTGGTGGATTAGAATTTGAAGGAGCTGTGGTACTGAGCACTTGAAGTGCTCTTGAGAGCCTCTGGAACCACCGCAGGTGCTCCAGCAAAGCCCTGTGCTGAGAATGGCACATACTCATTCCCCAGGCAGCTGCACACTGCAATTACCCAAACCAAAAAAGAGTTCCTCTCTGTCAGCTTAGTTGTTTTCTTCCCTAGTCTTGCCACTGTGGAGATTTTAATGTGGTGACAGAAATTTTTGAAGTCCTGATTTGCAACATGAAAGGTGCAATGCCAAATCTTGTTTGGCTTTAAAAGTAGTCTGAGTTACCTGATGTGAAATACCTCTAGTGCTCTGTGGTTCAGCACAGTAATGTAGCTCTGCTNAGTGCTCTATAATCAAGTGCTCAGCTATTGTAAGCAAACTCGAGCTTGCTGTAACTGCCCTTTGTTTCAGACCAGGGACTGTAATTACTCCTGCGGGCCAAGCCTTTCACTTTTGCACTTTGATTGAAACCAGTCATTTTATTGTGGTGAAATGGTCAGACTTTCTGCAGTGTTTACAGATCAGCTTTCTGTGTGACAGCCATTTAGTCCACCCAACCATCCATATATTAAAGATATTGCATATTTTCCCTTTCTGTGTTCAGACAAATCCCTGTTTTCAGTTTGATTACATGCCAGTTTATAGAGATCATCCAATGAGTGCACTTTCCTAACTTCTGCTTGGAGCAAGAGCACTTTTTACTGAGCCTGTGCTAGTTTTTTTGAGGGGGCTGTTGTAAATTACTGGCGTAAAACTCATTAATAAAGTGAGCTAAATACCTTTTTGTATACTTTATTATGAATCCCTTTTTCTTATCACTGCATCAAACTGTATACCACTGCTTCATGAGGTTTTTCAAATATTAGTGGTTTGGAACTGACTGGTATTTATAAGTTATTAATGAAGTATTAGCTAGAGTTCATTTACACAAATATAAATGTTTTGTTTATTGCCAGGTTTTCCTAGTAACTAAATATCTGAAGTCTGAGACTGCTTTAGTGTTTATGAAAGGAACCAAAAAACTTATGAAAAAAACTGGGATGGAATTCCTCTGAGCACTCTCCTATAGTGAGATGGTTGTTATGTGCCAGGGGTTAACTGAGCCATTTCTGGGATGGGCAGTCTGGGTAATCGAGGGCATTTGGGTGATTTTATATCCTAAGAAATTGAAATGGATGTTTTTGATGTTACTTATTTAATATGGGATGAAAGCTAACCATCGATAAGAGTCCTGCTGTGACCCAGAAGTAAAAAAAATGTGCAAGGAGAATTCAATGAGTAGTGATCTCTGGGAACTGTTTTGCTCATTTTGGTGAGCTTTGTGCAGGACATTGCCTATTATCACTCTCTCTGCCATCTAGGGGGTTCATGCTCCCTTTAAAGAGAGTGCATTCAAAAGACTTTATATCTTTTCAGACTTTCTTCTGGAAAAGAAACTGGCAGTAGTTCAAATTTTGACATTTCAGAACTCTGTCCTTTATTATTCAAATAATTCCAAATGATTTGTAGGAGTATCAGTCTTTGTGCCTCATGGCAGCCAGATAATGCGTGGCTCTGGGGTCTGACTATTTTGCTTGAGCAATCAAGACTTCTACTTTCAGACCATGGGTTACCTTCCAGGTTTACCGTTTAATCCAGGTTTAAATAGTTTAAATGCTGGCCAGTGACACACAGTTGCACATGGAGAATAATTTTTGTGATCAGTTTGCAGAGTGTTTAATCTGTTTTTGCTATTGTCTTTATTATAAATCAAACACTCCTAGTTTTTTGCTACCTTGGCTAGTATAGGTTTGAGTTAAAGCAATAACTAACCTGTTGGGGTTAGGTGACAGTTCACAAGCAAATGTATTACTTCTTGAATCCTAGCTTCAATGATCAGTCCTCCTTGCTGTGCTATGGAAAGGTTAGAACTGAGAATTAGCAGATGGCCCTGATATGAGGTGCAGTGAGAATTTGAACTACAGGCTGTTATCTTTTACCACTAGATGTGTCTGTCTGCTTTGTTTTGGCTGGTTTAGTTTCCTTTTTCTTTTTCCCTGTGTTTCAATTTTATGGCCAGTGCTTATTGCGTATGATTTTAGGGGAGTCCTAAACCCTGTTCCATCCCCACCAAAACTGGCCCTTTCCCTGGTAAAGACTTGGCCTATGAAATTATTGGTTTGATGGAGTTTTGCATTTTCAAACCAATTGTTTGAGTGGGATTTTTTCATTCAACAGTGAAGTTAACTCAAAAACCAGTATCAAGTTGTAAGTTTTACAGCAACATTTAAAAAACCAACCAACCAAGCCCACCAAGCCACCTGTTTATCTTAGACTTTCAGGGTTGTCTTTGTTAAAGCTGACAGATTTGTGTGTTTTTGTGTGTACTGACTTTACATGGAATGAATTGCGAATAAATAGCATATTTCTGCATCAGAGAGTAGGCTTGGAGTAGGACTGAGGAGAGAAAGGTGTTTGGGACAAAAAATCCATATGTTGTCTATATACATTTAGATGAATAGATAATCCCAACTCAATATGTGGAAATTCAGGATGTCAAAATGACCAGCATCTGATCTTGAGGAAAAAAATGGAATAAAATGAATCAGGGACATGGTGAACCTTAAATAATTTAAGCTCCTCCAGTGGTAGTGCTCTGTAATTGCTCTCCTTTTCTGTAAGTGTTTCACAGCTGTGAAGTTTCCAAGTGAAGAGCTAAAGTGCTGGCTATTGTACAAAAATTAGGGCCAATTTCTGCTTGCCTTGATCTCTGGTAAAATCTCATCAGGGCTTCCTGTCCCTATCCTGTGCTCTCTGCAGCCAATTACGCCTGTGCCAAGTGGTTGTGAATTGCTACTATTTATGAGCTGATGGAGTTCTAGCTCACCTTGTATCCCGTATACAAGACCACAAAGAGGAGCACACAGTCCAGGACTGAGCCCACTTTTCTCACAGGCAAAAGACGTGTACTTGAAAACAAAGACCTGTCAAAAATACATTATAACAGCAAGAACTTTGGTCAGGTCTCTAAAAGACTCAACCTCTGAAAAAGCCTGAGGGAAGTGAAGGCAGCTGCAGGTTGCTTTGTTTTCACTGGACACTGGTGGGATGCAGTGGGGACCAGCCTGGTCAGTCAGGCTCTGCAGGGAGCTGAACTCCTTCCCTTACAGGACTTGAGTTTAACTGAGCTCCTTGCATATGTCTCTGGAGTGTTATGTATAGGAAATCTTAGTCTTTGTTTTATTCGTTTTTCACTAATAAGTCTGGAATGTCAGCAGTAGCTTTCTTCTGTGTTCTTTGAGACTTTTTTTCAGCCAGCATTCACAATGAAGATAACTCAAAAAGTACTTTTATTCTGATTGTGTATGGCCAGCCACCATTTTGAGAAATGAAAGAGAATTTGGAGCTCTAATGAAATTACAAGAAATGTATGATCATCAGGTGCGATGAGTGAGCCATGGAGGTGAATCACAGAGAGAGAAGTTCCAGATGTCATGAGTGGGATGGAAAAGTACATCACTTAGAGATAGCAAGGTGAGAGGAAGAGACTGCCTTCCTTTCATATGATTCCCATCCCCAAGGACACAAAATCATGTCTGCTTTTGGGACAGACTTGTTGTAGTGCTCACATGAGGAGTTTTTCACTCTTTCAGCTAATATAGATTTACATTTTTTCTGAGGGGATGACTCTAGAGGATGTGTGTCACTTGGGGCTGGTTACACTTCAGCAGTAAGCAGCATGGATTTTGTTGGAATGACTCAAATGTGTATGTAAATATATGTAAAACTGTGCTGATCAAAGCAGGATCTGCCACAAAATTTAATGACATAAAGATTGGCTTTGGGTAACTCATACCACTGTAGTGATAATGTGGTATTTGACTACTTGTGCCCTGTGTCCTTTTTACTTGCCCTCATAATTTCTTCAACTTTGTGATTTTTTGGATTTTGTGGGGTTTTGTTCATTTGGTTTGGGGTTTTTTTGGAAGGTGAATAGGTGCTATTGTTCATGATTATGAACGTTTTGAGTTGCTTGTCCCTTTGATTTTTGAAATACTGCATTTGCTCTGGTGCCAGATTAGACTGAGTAAACTGTAGAAAAATCCATCCTAACAACTGTACTGAGAACTTAAAATACTAATGAATTGTTTAAGTTCTTTAAACAGTTGTTTTTTCTTTAAATGCATCTCATCGGTGCTACAAATAAAATTGAATTAGTTGTAATTTACCACCTCTGCCCTATAGCTAAAGAATGAGCTAAAAAGCTTTACATAATCAAGTAATTTGGAATTTAACTAACTTGTTTATTTAAACAGAGTGTATTTTTCAGAGAAATCCATAGTCTACTTTGTAAATTCCTTTCAGATCTTTTTATTTTTATTGACTTTGATTAGCCAGCTAATTTGTACTAAATCAATAAGTGTGATTCTGATAGCTCATTTTGAACCCTTAGCATGGAAGAATGAAACAGAGAAGGGATTAGTGAAGTGTTTTGCTGACATTTCAATCTATTTTAAGTGAATGCAAGCTTTGTAATAAATATTTAATGGATGGTTGTTTGTGGTTTAATAGAATTAGATAATTCTATTAGAATCCTGTTTGGAGATTTACATGTACCATACATCACTGCCGAGGACACGGTTAATAATTTAGGCTAAGTGACTAGTAATTAGAAACACAGTTAGAGTAAGCAGGGATGCTTTTTCTGTCATCCCAGGATTTAGGTGGGTGTTTGCTATGCAACTGCAGCTCAGTTCTTAGGCTCTCTTTCGTAGAGGAGAAGTCATTTGGCACGTTTGGGACAAGCCTCAAATGTGATAACAAAGCATGAGGCCCCTGGGTTTATTTAATATCTTATCCTCTGAGTTAATGAGTTGGAAAATACTTCACTGTTTATCCACAGTATATTGAGCAGATGTTGCCAATTCAATTTTTTGGAACGTAATCTCTGAGAGATTGTCTTCTGCCCATTGCTTTTTCATGGTTTGAATCTCTGCTGTCCTCAGCTTGAAGAGAACATTTCCCACACTGGTCATAGAGCTGTCAAACAATTAGTGCAGCAGAACTTGGTAAAAGCTAATTATGGGGAGGCTTTGCAGAGAGAGGCTTTGAAAATTTCTATGAAAATGCACAAAGTTTAAGATGTAAACAGAATGGCAAGGGAAAAGATAAGCATTTGAGAAAACAGTGAGGAAAGTTAAAATTAAATATTAAATACTTCCACCGAGATCAGTTTAGGTTTTCAGGTGAAGCTTTAGAAATGGTTATACAGCAATCTCTATGGACCCTTAATTTGGGGTTAAGTATGAACAGCTGTTCACAGCTGCAGTAGGAGACTGCTTGTTGTTTAGACCTGATCTCAGTGAGTGGGGTTTGACAAGAAACAAGTTCTCATCTCCTGCAGCAGCATTGGAATGTGAGGACAATTGGAATGCCTAGCTGAGTGAAGGGACCATGCCCAGCAAGCTCTGCATCCCTGGGTCAGTGAGAGGAGGCTGTTACTCAGCTCCTGCACTGTGCAGGAGGTGTCCTCTGGTTATTCACATTGTAGTACCACCTCTGTGCATCTCCTGGACTGCAGAGCAGTCAGTTCCCATCTACCCAAGTGGTGTGGGAGATGCTGCCCATGTTCCCCAAGGTGTTTGTTCTCAGATTCATGTGTGCCTGGGAATTCTGGAGAGCCAGAACTGGTGTTTTCAAGTTGACCCAGCATTTCAGCTCTGGTGCTGTTTAATTCATTCAGTGTGCATTCCAAATAGTGTAGAGCAGCAGGAGCACTGTTGTGCTTGTCCAGTTTTGTCTCTAAAGCCTGGGTTTCTCTAAGATTCACTTTTGTAAGCAGGGGAGTTCAAGAGGCAATAGTACTGCAGAGTCAGCTTGCTGCCACTTCCCTTTTGTTCTTACCAGCTGTAAGGTGTGTGCTACACACCTGATAGATAGAATATGCAGAATTCTTCTTTGAAGAACATTGATTTTGTTAGGTTGTGTGGTTAGGATTGTAGAAAGAGAGAGAGTTTGATAAAGGCTAAGAAGTCATCCTTCCAACATTCAGTTTTCTTTTTGATTGAAGGTGAGCTAGTTGATGAGTGTGACTAAGTGTGCAGATTTGAGGAATATCACATCACTGTTCAGTTCCACATTAGTGTCAGGAAGTGTGCAAGAGGACGATTTGACGGGAATCTGCAACTTAGACATGACTGAAAAAGGATGAAGGAATGTAGAAATATAAAGTAATGTGAACATATTCTTTTTGGTTTTTTTGCATTTTTTTCTTTGCCTCATCATCCTTTTCACTTCTCAAAGGTAACTCCATAGCTCAGTTAATACTGTTGTGTAGTAAAACTGGATTGAACTGGAGCTGGGCTCTGCTCTGGACACTGCCAAGCTCAGAACTGAACCTCCTGGGGTTTGAGAATTATGTCATTCCTGACAATTGCAGAGTCAGTTCTGTGAAATACCTGTCATTCCTTGAGTTAAATCTGCTGAAGCTGAGGCCAAACCTGTCCTTTAATTTTAGTGTATGCATGTGTGTGTGCATGTCTGTAAAGAAACCTTCCTGAAGTGCTCTGGGCAGGTTCTGAGGCATCACTGCTAATGCTGAACTCCCTTGGTACAGCAAGGTTAATAGGCACTGCACTGGCATGAAAGATAGGATTAAAACTCTTCTTTGACATGCTTTTTCTTAAGCTTCTCTTAGTTTTTTTTTCTAGTCCTGGCATGGATAAAAGAATAGCTTCACCCTGGTTCCTGTGCACATTTGAAGGTTGCTCTGTTGCAGTTGTGTCTCTTATGAGGTAGTGATACATATGGTGTTCTCCAGAGAGCAGCTCCATTACTGGGAGCTGTTAGTTCCACTCAATATTCACTCCTTGGAAACAATGCTTTGATGGGCTGGGACATGGATTGTTATATTAAGCAAGAAAATAACTTGAACTGCTCCTGTAATTACTCTGCATGCAGTCAGTCTCGGGATTTCTGGCAAGCTCACCTTCATTTCCACATATATAATGTTAGAGTACTTAGCATTTCTGTAACCTGGCATTACACCTTCAAATTGTTTTCTAGTTATTAACTAATTAATCTCATAACACCCCTGTAAGGTATATCTGTTTGTTTCTGCTTGGNAATTTCTATGAAAATGCACGAAATTTAAGATGTAAACAGAATGGCAAGGAAAAAGATAAGCATTTGAGAAAACAGTGAGGAAAGTTAAAATTAAATATTAAATACTTCCACCGAGATCAGTTTAGGTTTTCAGGTGAAGCTTTAGAAATGGTTATAGAGCAATCTCTAAGGACCCTTAATTTGGGGTTAAGTATGAACAGCTGTTCACAGCTGCAGTAGGAGACTGCTTGTTGTTTAGACCTGATCTCAGTGAGTGGGGTTTGACAAGAAACAAGTTCTCATCTCCTGCAGCAGCATTGGAATGTGAGGACAATTGGAATGCCTAGCTGAGTGAAGGGACCATGCCCAGCAAGCTCTGCATCCCTGGGTCAGTGAGAGGAGGCTGTTACTCAGCTCCTGCACTGTGCAGGAGGTGTCCTCTGGTTATTCACATTGTAGTACCACCTCTGTGCATCTCCTGGACTGCAGAGCAGTCAGTTCCCATCTACCCAAGTGGTGTGGGAGATGCTGCCCATGTTCCCCAAGGTGTTTGTTCTCACATTCATGTGTGCCTGGGAATTCTGGAGAGCCAGAACTGGTGTTTTCAAGTTGACCCAGCATTTCAGCTCTGGTGCTGTTTAATTCATTCAGTGTGCATTCCAAATAGTGTAGAGCAGCAGGAGCACTGTTGTGCTTGTCCAGTTTTGTCTCTAAAGCCTGGGTTACTTTAAGATTCGCTTTTGTAAGCAGGAGAGTTCAAGAGGCAATAGTACTGCAGAGTCAGCTTGCTGCCACTTCCCTTTTGTTCTTACCAGCTGTAAGGTGTGTGCTACACACCTGATAGATAGAATATGCAGAATTCTTCTTTGAAGAACATTGATTTTGTTAGGTTGTGTGGTTAGGATTGTAGAAAGAGAGAGAGTTTGATAAAGGCTAAGAAGTCATCCTTCCAACATTCAGTTTTCTTTTTGATTGAAGGTGAGCTAGTTGATGAGTGTGACTAAGTGTGCAGATTTGAGGAATATCATATCATTGTTCAATTACACATTAGTGTCAGGAAGAGGACAATTTCACAGGAATCTTCAACTTAGATATGGCTGAAAAATGATGGACTGTAGAGATATGAAGTAATGTGAACATATTCTTTTTTGTTTTTTGAATTTTTTTCTTTGCCTCATCATCCTTTTCACTTCTCAAAGGTAACTCCATAGCTCAGTTAATACTGTTGTGTAGTAAAACTGGCTTGAACTGGAGCTGGGCTCTGCTCTGGACACTGCCAAGCTCAGAACTGAACCTCCTGGGGTTTGAGAATTATGTCATTCCTGACAATTGCAGAGTCAGTTCTGTGAAATACCTGTCATTCCTTGAGTTAAATCTGCTGAAGCTGAGGCCAAATCTGTCCTTTAATTTTAGTGTATGCATGTGTGTGTGCATGTCTGTAAAGAAACCTTCCTGAAGTGCTCTGGGCAGGTTCTGAGGCATCACTGCTAATGCTGAACTCCCTTGGTACAGCAAGGTTAATAGGCACTGCACTGGCATGAAAGATAGGATTAAAACTCTTCTTTGACATGCTTTTTCTTAAGCTTCTCTTAGTTTTTTTTCTAGTCCTGGCATGGATAAAAGAATAGCTTCACCCTGGTTCCTGTGCACATTTGAAGGTTGCTCTGTTGCAGTTGTGTCTCTTATGAGGTAGTGATACATATGGTGTTCTCCAGAGAGCAGCTCCATTACTGGGAGCTGTTAGTTCCACTCAATATTCACTCCTTGGAAACAATGCTTTGATGGGCTGGGACATGGATTGTTATATTAAGCAAGAAAATAACTTGAACTGCTCCTGTAATTACTCTGCATGCAGTCAGTCTCGGGATTTCTGGCAAGCTCACCTTCATTTCCACATATATAATGTTAGAGTACTTAGCATTTCTGTAACCTGGCATTACACCTTCAAATTGTTTTCTAGTTATTAACTAATTAATCTCATAACACCCCTGTAAGGTATATCTGTTTGTTTCTGCTTGGGTGACTGTGTGGAGGATAATAATATGTGACTTGAATATTAACAGACACAAGGTAGTGCATTGCATTTGCAGTTGGTGCTTTGTTTTGAGGTTTTGTTTTGGTTTAACCCTGGCTGGCAGCCACCCACTTGCTTTCCCTCAGCAGGATGGAGGAGAGAGTCAGAAAGGTAAGAGTGAGAGAGCTTGTTGGTTGAGATGAGAACATTTTAATAGATAAAGCTAAACTGAACAAACTGTAAAGTAAAATAGAGAACTAATTCTCTGCTTCCCATGGGAAAGCAGGTGTCCAGCCATGTCCATGCCATGTAAAGGTGTCATGAAGAAGAGAAGTGCCACAGAATTGAATGTCCTACCCCTTCCTTCTTCCCCCTGGTTTTATTTCTGTCACAGGTCTGATGCTGTGTGGTGTGGAATACCCCTGGTGTCAGCTGGGGTCAGCAGCCCCAGCTGTGTCCCCTGCAGGTTCTGCTGCCCCCTGAGCCTGCTCACTGGTGGGGCAGTGCGGGAAAGGGAGGAGGCCCTGAGGCTGAGCACAGCTCCACAGCAGGTGAAATATCCCTCTGTCAGTGCTGTGCACAGCACAAACCCAAAACACAGCACCATCAGAGCTGCCAGGAACAAAGTTCACCCTTTCCTCACCAAAGCCAGTATACACTTGGAATTCAGTGACACATTTTGTTCCTCCCAGCATCCTTGCCTCCAGCATGGAATATTGACTTGTCTGGCCCTAAAGGCTGAACAGAAATGTGCTGTTACACAAGTAGGTAGTCCTGCAGGAGTCAGACTGCCACAGCTCTGAAAGGAAATATTTTTCAAGAAAACAGAACTCTCACAAAATCTCCCTCTCCCTCAAAAGAAGAAAAACAAAAAAAGAAACCCCAAAACCAAACCAAACTGAAACCTGACCAATTAAAACACTAAAAAAAATTACCCCAAAAAAGGCAAATCAACAAAACCTACAACATACTCTGTCTCTGGATGTAGAAAGCACTTTATTTTTGTGGATGTGTCAAGTTCTTCTGTATGTTTAGTGGGAATCTTAGCCTGATGTTTCCCTGACCTCACTCCTAAAATCTGATGGTAATTTTTCAGCTTTGTCCAATTTGGGTGTTTTCAAAATCTGATTCTTTGCCTTCTGTATGTTTGTACAGTGCCTTGTGCAGTAAAAGGATCATTTCAGATGGGCATTTGATAAGAACCTGACTGAAACCAGTGTGGGGTTTTTTTTGTTTTCTTTTTTAAGAGTTTTTATGAGGCAGCACCATTTGTCCTGTCACTGAAAGAAGAAAACAGAGGCACTTGGTGGAACTATAAAGAATTGTATATTAACCATGGAGGACAAACAGGGAAGAGGAAGAGCAGGGTGCCCTGGCAGCTGTGCTGATTATCAAAGAATATCTGTTTTGGCAGATAAGCTGCAAGTAGAGTTGCCAAGGAATAGTCTGAGTCATGACAAGCATCATTAGACAGTTCTCTCCAAGGTTTTGGCTAGGTCACTGACTAACTGTGAATTTGGGTCAAGGACCTGACTGGATAAAGTAGCCTCATTTATCAGCTGCCACAGCTGAGATAACAGTCATCAGTCCATTTGACTAGCTGAGGAGGGAACAACTTATTTTGGTTTAGTAATGATTTGAGAGCCTCATCAATAAAATCACCAATACTCTTCAGTGCTGTAATCTGTCCATGTCTCAGTGGCCAGCATGATTTCTTGGCAGCAGAGAGAAGAGGGAACCAAGTGGACAAGCTGCTTGTGTTTCCTCCTATTTCCTCTGAGATTGCACCTTGGAATCTCAGGACCAATTCACCAAGGTTATCCAAGATAGGCTTCTTTTATTCTATAAAGCAGTTCTATCTTGTTGCATAGAAATAATTGAAACCTATATAAGGCAGGAATATTCTGTGGTTTTGTGCAAAAATTGTTCCTAGAGCACTGATTGTGCTCTTCCTCCTTATTTTGTTGAATTATGAACAAAATAGCTTTCTTTGAGCTAGTTCACATTGACAGAGGGAAGGATTTATGCAGGCCAGATCAGCAGGGCAGGGTGTTTTGCTCACACAGTTGTGGAACTCTCAAACCAGGTAACATCTGGCCACCTTGGAGGGTAGGCAGAGCAAATGTGCATTTCCTTGTGTGTAGTTTGCTGCTGTAGCCTGCCTGCAGCCCTGTTGAGCTGCAACTGCAGACACAGAAACACTTGGCTTGATTTGAGCTAATTGAGTTGATCAAGTGTTGATGATGAGCTCAATTGGCACCGTCCCACTTGTGCTCACTTGGAGCAGCAGCAGTGCTGGCACATGAATTACCTCAGCAGAGCTCTGTCACCTATAGGCAGCAGAGGGATGCATTGTTTCTGTGTGTGAGACTCACTGACAGGCTTTTGAACAAGTTGGATACTTTCAAAATCTGACTGACTCTGAGAGGTCATTTATTTTTTTACTCCTTGCTGAGAGTTTTCTCTTCTGTAGGCTGTTACTGCCCCAGATGTGGAATTTAAATGGCAATAGCTGAGTTGCTACTGTACACTATTAAGCATGTGTTTGTATTTCAACCTATGTTAATTTTAGTTTTTAATCTCTGTTAATTCTACATCAGTGCATTTTTTTCATTCGTGCTCCACTTGCCACTCTCCAAAGAAACCAGTAAAAATACCTTCATCTTTGCAGGGTGATTTTTTGCTCTTCTCAGCTGAAACGCAGTAAGGAAGTGAGAAGCACTTGACAGATGTTATAAGCTATACAACACCCCGAAGTGTAGGTGTTGGGAGAGCTGAGACAAAGAAGGGTTAAGTGTTTTGTTTTACACTATGCAGGAAGATGAAGTTTGAGATGGAAATAGGAAGAAGTTATATTTTACACTGAGTTCTGGGGAGTTGGCCTTCAACCATTCACTTCCTCACTGAGACTACTGTGTTCCTATGTCTGCTTTCACACATACAAGGTCTTCCTAACATAGTTCCAGGTAACTAAAAGGACCAAAAATTAAATGTCATTAGGACAATTTTGAATTGAAATTACTATTTAATATCATTAAATAAAATATTTTTACTTGTTTAGCATTGGAAAAAGGGAGGTTTTCTAAACTCTAGTAGGTGAAACCCAGAAATTACTCGAAATACCAGAGAAATTTTCTTCCAAAACTCCTGCTTGTTAGCTGTGTTACATTCATCTGAAAGTGTTTGCCTGTACCCAGTGAGGGGCCTTGGGCTGCCTTAGAGCAAGCAGGTGCTCACTGTATCCTCTTCTCCCTTGGCTAACTTGATATTAAAAGAGCTTGGGATGCAGCTGTAGGAGTGCAGAGACACATACTCTCAAGTGATTTTATTTTTGTCTGGGTCTTTTTCATGTGAATTACGGCTGTTGATGTCAAAACAAGCTTGATTACAATATTTGGGACTTGGGGCTTGTCTTGCAGCACCAATGGAACAAGGATTCTTTTCCCAAGGCACCTTTGAATCCTCCTCCTTGAGGATTCATAACATTTTGCAGTGCAACTGTTTCAAGTCATCCTTGTTGCATACACCCCAAGGTTTGGTCTGTATGAAATGAGAGTGATTTTTTAGCTTATAGCTATAAATGGAACAGACTCTGAAATAGTTTTAAAAATGGAGTAAAATGACTTGGTTAGTTCTGCTACTCTGCACAAGGCCACATTTTGTGCTCTGTATTGATGATGGAAAGTGCTTTACTTTTCCCACCTGGTGGTATTTTAGGGGGGAACAAAGCTTGTATGTACATGGGAGTTGCCTTTATGCAGATCAGCCCCTTTTCCTGGTAAAAGCTGAGATTTTTAAGGAAGGGTTCTGGAACTTAGCTTAAAATCCATGATCTGAAGTTTAAAATTTGGACCCAAAAAGTTGTTTTCAGTGAAAGCTGTCTGTCAGAAAAGCAAAACCATTTGTCAAGTAAGCTGTTTCACAGATTCCTTTATAACAAGGAAGAAGAAAAGAAAAAGCTTTTTCTCCTTTTTCTCCAAAAGCTTCTATGGAAAATAAAAATATTTTGAAGTCTCATGAGAGCTGACATTTTGTTGATTCACATCTCCCTTCTGGTAACTGCTTTTCCCATGTTGCAAATATTTAAACACCTTGTGCATTGTGGGAGAAATAGTCTGTAGGTTTTAATTTCTCAGCTAAACATTTTGCTTCTTCCCCAGTTACCCACCTCCAAAAAGGATAAAAATGCCCAGAGTATTAATTCTCCATTGCCTACTGCTGCTTTTCCTCTTGTCTCATCTCCAAACAGTTCTACTTCCACATTTATGGGTAGTACACTTCCTTAATCTTTTCAAGTTCATTGCATCTGGAAAACGTTTTTCTTATTTCTTTCACTTTTTGCATTTGACAGCTTTCAGTGCAAAGGCAGTACAGCCATTTATGTCAGTGAGCCCTCTGTGGGTTTCTCTATGTATCTTTGATGTGCTGGCTTGGAAGACAGAAATATTTAGAAAAAGTAGAAAGCAGTGATTTTCAAAATGAGGAACCCCTGTCAGGAGGACTCGAGGTGAATGTAGTACAAAAAAGTACCTCTAACTCTACTTTAAAAAACAACTGAATAAATAAAAAATGTCCATCCAACCAAAATCTGGCAAAATTACAAATTGTCCCTGTCCTTTTAAAGCAAATATAAACTCCCTGTGAAAGGAGCAGATGGGTTTGCTTTGTATGGAGATTTTGGTTTTCTTACTAGTATGTGCAGCTGTTTCTCAAAAGATGTGGTTTCTTTTAATGAAGCAGTTCTTGAGAGGCAGAGTGAAATGTAGTGCATGTGGAAGTTTGGGGGAATAATGATTTGCAATTTATGTGCCTGTTGGATGTTTGCATCCAGATATGTTTCTGTAAGAAGAGGCAGCCCCAAGCTGAATCCCAGTGTTTCAGTGACTGCTGTGCTGTTCCACATAGAGGGGACAGGGGACACTTGTGCTGCTTGGGAGAAGGTGAGGGAAGCCAAAGGCTTGTCCTTGCCTGTTGGACTGCTGCAGGAGAGAGGGAGAAGGGAGGTGTCCCAGTGACCCTGCTGGTACCCTGCAGTGGCAGTGATGGGAGGCTCCTGAGGGCTGGCTCAGGAGCAGCACTGGGGTGGTACTCCTGATGCTCTTTGGCCCTAGGGAAGATGTTTATTTTGCCTTCTGGAACCTCCAGGTTGTGGCAGCCAGTGTAATGCTGGCTGTGAACAAGTGTGCTGACAAGTTGGCAACAGCTCAGACTGGTGTGAGGAAGTTTAGAGGACATGTTCCTCTGGGTTGGGCTCTGCTGCAGGGCTTTGTACCTGCAGGTCACCCCTGCTCTTGTGACACACACCTGGTCACATCTGGGCAGAAGTAACTGAGGAAGAGTTTCAAAACTCTAGCAGAAAGCTTGCACAGGCCTTACAGTGGTCATCTGTTTCTGGGTCCTCCTGTGGGAAATGCTGTATTGCTTCTTGTGCTGATCACACAGCACTCCAGAGAGCCCCCAGCACAGAGCCCTTCCAGACAAGAGGAAAAAAGTACCATTTTTGTTTATTAAATAAACCCTGATTCTTATGAACAGTGTTTATTATGAAATAACCACAAAATATATTCACTTATTTGATCTTTTTTATGCCTTAGAGGTGGTAATCTCTTTTCATGGTTTTTTTTTTGCTAATGTGGAACAAACAAATGTTAATGTGGAACAAACAAACAAGGCTCTAACAGCATGGGACTGGCTGCTCTGGGGGAGCACTGTCTTGCATTCTGCCTGTGCCCAGTCAATACTCTATTATTGCATGTTAAGTGGTTTGCTACAGTACCCTGTGTGCAGGGTATTAGAAAGGATCTTATCTAATTTCCTAAGCAATAATGGTATGAACAGTATGCACTTTTTATTATTAAAAAACAAACTGTTGCCTCTGCTGAGTTAATGTTTCTTTTATATACAGTTAGCACCCAGGAGACTGACTCATAAATCATAGCAAAATTAAATGGAAAGTGCAAAGTTTTGGAAAACTAGAATTTATTATAGACCCAGAGTCTTTGACTGTACCTGCAGATAAACTTAACCTTGCTTAATAGTGTTTTTATTTGACTGCTGTGTTCTTCAATGATTTTTGTTGATTAGAAAGAAGTCCAATCCCAAACCTTACTAACCTGTAACAAATATAACATTAAAATGGAGTGAGAGGAAAATAAAGTACATATTTTTAAATTGAAAGTTTTCTGCTGCTTCAGATGTTACATGAATTTCTATTCAGAAGGCCCATAAAAAATGGTTTTGATAGGTTCCTCATACTATACAATAGGATCTTTGTTCATGGGAGTATTGTGTATTGCTTTGAAATTTATATTTATAAAGCTGTTTTACCACTCCTCTCCACTATAAGGACATACAAATGAAATATATTTTTGAGGCTATTTTTATTAATTCAGCTGAGGTATGTTTTTTGTTCTGTACAACTTGTGTTTCACATCAGAGGAATCAAGAGATGTGAAAGTTAAGGTGTTAATGTCAGCACAGACATTTCTTGGATTTATTACCAGGGGCCCAGGTAAGGGACTCCTAATCTTCCAAGCCTCAAGTTTTCTAAAACTTGTAGCTTCACTGAGGTTAAATGTTTTGGTTTTTTTTCCACATCCCATTATCCTACCCAAGTTCATTTAACACTACTGCTAGAAGTGGGGAGGCACTTGGAACTTTCTGCAGTTTTCTGTTCTGTGACAAATCATTGTTAAGTTTTAGGTGAATCTGAGCTAAATCATGGAGTTGCAGTGAAAAATCACATTTGTGTTTACAATGTGGGAACAATATATGCTGCTAACTTGCAGGTAGAACAATAAAAACGTGTTTTGATGTGCAGTGTTTGGAACTAAGTCATTATCATGTGAAAAATGCCCTTAGTGAGCTTGGTGTAAATCACACCTTCACTTTTCAGAGCAGTCATTTGGTTTGAAAGGATGTGTGGGTCTGTAAGACAAGTGAAGGTAAGCTGCTGAGCTTTACAGGACTTTGTTCTTCTTGGTTTACAAGTGGGATGAACAGTTCAATCCAGCCTTTATGCTTTAATAGTAAAAGCAAATAGAAGAAAGGCTAAATATAAATGAGAATCAAGGGCTTTTTGGTGCCTCAAAGGAATGCCAGCAGAGGCTGCAGAGATGTCATAAATCAAACCTACAAAACAAAGACTGACCTTAGCTCAGGATATCTTAAGTTGGCATTCTTTTCCTGGAAAAATACAGAGAACCTGCTATTAAAAGAACTTTTATCATATCTACCTTTATGGCAAAAAGCTTTAGTCCATTGAAAACCTGAGCTCATTTTCTAATGAGTTCATAGAGGCTAATTCTAAAGCCATTGCAGATGAGAATGTCTCATCCTGGAAAGGTTCCAAGGAAGGGCTGTGTGTGTGCAGCACCAGAATGTGCAGAGGCTTTCTGTCAGAGGCTTCTGAAACTCCAAATGCATTGGTGTGGGATGGACACCTGCAGCCTCTTCATCTTAAAACAACAGAACCCCCAAACCCAAGCCAAGCAAAACACCCAACCTCAGAAAATTCTGCAAAACCCTGGTAAATGTCTTGTTTTAAAAGTGCACCAAGCCAAAGGTTTAAAATAGGCAGAGGTGTTCTGTAGAAAGGAAGGAGCTGCAGGCAGATGTGTGAATCAGCTCAGGGGTGTGTGGTTACCATGGCCCACAGGACAGGGTGTAACTCTGTGTGTTCAGTCAGTCACTGGACAAAATGCCTTAACATTGCCCAGCCTGCAGGCCCGGACAGGTCTTGGGCAAAACAGGGTCTTCAGGGCAGCAAGGCTGAGATTGTGAGGGTGGGTGGCCAGAAGGCAAGTCCTGTGCTGAAAGGACATTGCTGACTTGGGCACACAATATGTGAACTACATCTGGATTTAGCATAATCATCCTTGACTAATATGAAGAGAGGGGTGAGGGTTTAAATGCTGAATAAATAAGTTACTTAATTTCATGTTATCAGAGAGGAACAGATGGTCAGTTGAGTGAGTTTTCTGAGTGCTTATGCTTTCAGGAGATCCACACTGGTTCTTGTACAGGTCTCCCAGAATCAATAATTTGTGTGTGTGTACATCAGCAACTTCCTGCTCCTGTCTTTGAGATGTGCCTTGCTAATACCCTTTAGGCAACTAAAGGGTCTCAATGTCATCAGAAACAAATATTTTATATCAGTTTCCCTTTCCCTTGTATAGTATATTTATTGTAGTGCTGATTATTACTAAATGAATTTCAGTTAGATGTTCCCATAATTAATCTGTCTCCACCTGTAGTTTTCATCAAAATCGTTGGGAAGTGCAATATAATGTATGGTTAAGGTTTGCCCACTAGCAGCAGTGTGCCCATTATCTTAGTTTAAAAAAAGGTGTGTGAGTGTATATTGGCTTCTCACAGTGAATGACTTCATTGTGACAGTTTGTATGGGATTTGAAAGTAGATCTATATATTTTGTGCATGTAGGACATCCAATGGTTTATGTTCTTTTGTTGTCATGATTCAGATTACTGATTAGACTGATAAAGCTGATGTTT
Organism: Alaudala cheleensis; assembly: GCA_013398995.1. Lineage (NCBI taxonomy): Eukaryota > Metazoa > Chordata > Aves > Passeriformes > Alaudidae > Alaudala > Alaudala cheleensis. Next base: position 40,722 of record VWYE01007249.1, read on the forward strand.
CAAGAGATATATTGTGATATTGGCAGAGTAGAGTCAGTAGTTACTTCAAAATGTGTTTCAGACAGGTGTTTTGTTCTGAACTTGATTTTTATGGAAGTTTTTTTTTTTTTTTGTGCCATATGAAATCACTAATATGTGAGTAAGTGCTTGGCTTTTGGTGTGATTTAGTTTTGATGTGCATTAAATGTGTGAAGCTGGAATTGGTCCTCTGTTGCTGAACAACTTGGCATCTGCTAATTTAAATCATCTTCAGTACTTCCATTGTGTGTCTCAAGAAAGCTGCACATTGTATTTGATACTGCAGTATGAATAATAATGTGTTTGTTCTGAGCTGCTACTGCAAGGACACTGGGCTTTTGCTCTGCCTTGTGAGGGGGTAGAGATAGTGCTGAGGGCAGTCTTGACTTTGATATGGTGCAGCTGTGTTAATTATCCTAATTGGGAACAGCCTTGCCCTCCCAGCTCTGCGTGTGATACAGAGTGAGCTCTCTTAGAAGGGGGTCTCTCAGTTGGAGCTCTCTTAGAAGGGAGTCGCTCAGTTGGAGCCTGCTGGCAGTGCTGTGAGGAGGAAGGGACAGGAGATGGTGCAAGGGACAGAAAGGTAAGCTGCTGTACAGGGGACAGAGAGGATTAGGTGGCTGGGGACAGGCAGGAGCCAGCTGGAACTGCAGCAGGGAGAGAGAGAAGAAGGAGAAAGAGCTAAAGCTGTGTGGAGCTGCCCATGGAAAGCTACATAGAAAAGGCATAAAAGATTGCTAGATAGCAAGGTCCTCTTGGACCCTCTGAAAGTTTTAAAGAAGCACTCTGAGTGCAGTGTCCATTGACTTCCACACTTCCTTGCTGTGATGAGCACAGCAGTCCCTCTGCTGGGTCATTTCAATGGCAGTGTTACCCAGGTGGAGGTGTACATTGCAGGCTGCAGCTCACTCTGGTGTCCCAAAGCTTTGCCAGCTGCTGACACGTGCTGATAACGTGTCACTGATGTTGGGGACAGGCAGAGCACACCGAGGGTTGTGCCACAACAGCTGATTTCACTGAGTGCTGCTCTCCTGAGCTGGTTCTGAGGGTCTGTGAGGTCAGTCCTGATGGGCTGAACCAGCTGCCAGTAGGCCAACTGGCCCACAGCTGCCTGTGCCTCAAACAGCCCTGCTTGAGTTACATAATTAAGGTAGTTATATTTCAGTTCTAAAATTAGGATTATTTATAGCTGTGAGGCCTTCAGGCCAGCTATTAGCCTCCACAATAAAGGACTCCTTGTTAAGCAGCAACAGCAAAGGAAAAACCAGGTGAACTCAGGTAAGCCTGTCTACCTTAGGCTGCAGTGAAGCAAATTCACCTGAGGGCTTGTGGGTGCAATAAGCAGAATTCACATTTCTGTGTCTGATGATGAACTCTGAGATGGCAGAGGCCTCACTACCAACAAGCAGGAGCAGATAAGGTGCTCCTCTGAACTTTGCCATCTAGAATATAAGTGTTAGGATTGTCATCCTATTTCTGTCTTCCTTGAGATAAATGTTGCAAACAATACCTAGGCCAGAACAAAGAATCCCCAAATCATTAATAAGCATGAAGTCAAATGGCTCAGGACAGTACTGGTGGCATATTGTGATGGCTGTGAGCCTCCCTCACCAGGGGAGTGTTGTGTAAGAGGTGTAGAACACAATACTCTGAGGAAGGCAAAACATTGCTACAGCAGCAATGAGCAGCAGGATTGCCTGAGGCCAGACAGCAGGATCCCAGGGAATGCAGGCTGCACAGGACTATCCACTTACCAGGGTATGCATTGGAAGAGTTAATGGCATTTTAGAAGAGATCAGTATTGTCCTTGGGCCTCCATTGGGGTTTGGGAGGAACCTTGATATCTTAATTTTCTTCTTCAAGAATTCTTCAACTTCACACTGGTAATACTGGCCTGTGATTAAATGAAAATATGGGATTAAGACAACTGTGCATGTAATTGGATTTGTCAACTTTCGTTCTTACCACTAGACTGAACATTTTAGGCTTTGGTGTATCATACCAATCAATGCTTATTTTCTTTTTCCTTGGCAAGGAAAATTGCATGACTGCAATTAAGATATTCAGGGAAAATTCTGGTGCTTTCACTTTATTTGTGAATGACAGTTATGTATAAACCTCATGAAGCTGATGCCCTTAAACCAGTCGAGGAGTTGTGAACCCAGCAGCAGCATTAACAGGCAAAAAGTCAGGAAGTATTGGCAACAACATTGCCAACTCCTAAACACTAAGAATACTCAAATAAATACAGGGTTAGACCAAACTGCTCAAGGTAAAAAGTCTTGAATTATTTCAAATGACCTAGTAGCCCTTAACAGGAGTTATTTGTTTAGCAGGTTCACAGTCTCACAGAGCTGAAAGCAAACCCCCTTAGCTATCAATCACCTGTAGGGAGGGCAGGTTGATGTTGGGGACCAGCATTTCAGCTTTGTGGTCTTACTTTTTTGTCTGTTTTTGTTTGGCTTTTTACTTATTTTTGTAAGCATTTGGATCTTGTTTAGTTACAAATAGCTGTGTTAGCATTTCCTAAAGAGCTTACTCTGCCTTGTGTTCACAGGATGGAAACTGATGTTCTGCCAGGGTGAAATGCAAAGCAATCAAAAGTAGTGTGCAAAGAGTAGATTCAGATGAATAATAAGTACTAATATCTACTGATAGCTCTGAGTTGGTAAATCATCTGTCTTTGCAGAAATGATTTCTCAATGAAAACCTCACAGCTGCTGATGTAAAAGAGGTAGTGGACAAGTGTTTTGACTGTTTCTTTTATTTTTCAAAGCTTCTGCTGGAGAAGTTCATGCAGCTCTCAAGTGTTCAGAAAGACCTTTAGTGAGGGACTAAATTACCCTCTTGATAAATGGACAGTCTTAAGTTCTGTATTAATAAATATTACTCTTAAATACTTTTTAGCAGCTTGAAGAACATCAATTGCTACTTATAAATTTATGTAATTCTTAATGTATAAATGAAAATACTGGAATTAAGCATACTGCTATTGAAATCTTCATACCAAGATTTTTCTTACCGTCCTTCCTTCTTACTTTTTTGCTGGTGAGAGGAAAACAAATGATTTAGAGGAACAAGTCAAACAGAAAATAGTTTTTCTCTCTTTTTTTTATTTTTTCCTCACTATTGAAAAATAAAAACTGCATAGAAGTCATTTCAGCAACCAAAGTTTTTATTCCTGGCTTTTATCTGAGTGAGTTTTGAGTAACCACAAGTTCTGGAATAAAACAGAAGTTATTATTAAAAAAAAGTAATTCTCAAACTACATCTTCCTTGGCTGTATTTCAGTCCCCCTGCTACTGCTCAGTGTGGTGTATGCAGAAAGAAAACCAAGATTTAGGTGGCTTAGAAAGGCTATTCCTTGGTGCTTTCTATCCTGCATAGCAAACACAGGTCTGTTTAGAAATTTATTATGGGTCCTGGCTCTCTATTGCCTCTTCAGATCCCTCAGTTGTTTTCAAATCCTCTAATCTGAGCTGTTCTGCAGAGTTTATTTGGGTTGGTGGCTGTTCTGAAGTAAGGAGTTTATTTAAACTGGCCAGCTCCAACAGTTAATGCAGCATCTCTGAAACTGCCTGTGAGCCTAAATTAGGTTGTCAGAGTCAACACAAGAATCTAGTGAGCCTATTAAAATCTTAATAACTTTTACAATTGCACTGTGGGTAACAAAACATTGTCCCTGTGCATTGGATTTTCAGTAGATAAATCCATTAAACTGCATCTTCTCACCTTCCTTCTCTCTCTGTTAGGCACTGCCCAAAGAGGAATTTTTAGAAATGCAGTGAGTATCTTTAACAGTGAAACATCATAAATCAGTTATCATTGGGCTGCATTCAGTTCATCCTAATCAATTCTGCTGTGTTATGAAAGATTTCTGCTTTTCTTTGGGTCTTACTGGTGGTGGCTGCAGGAAGGCAGGCTGTTTTAATGAGGCAAAAGTAGAGGGAAGGTAACTCTAGTGCTTGTTTGTTGCACGTTATTTCTTAGCTCATAGTCTGTCCTGATCTTAGTAAAGCAGCTGTCAATTAGATTTAAAATCAGACTTCTCTCAGCTTCAGTTCTGGGCATGAGAACGTGCTTTCAGTCCAGGGAAGTTCTATTGCTTTCTTCCTCTCCCTCCAGTGAAGTGACTGATTACTGTATGTGGCAATATCTGTAAGGCATTGCCATAAATTGGAGTTTCCTCCTTCACTTTACTCTGAATTGGAAGGAAAATTCTTCTTCTGCCATGATTCTCACGTATCACTTAAGTTCTCCTTCATTAATAGATGTGAGTGGGAGGTCAAAATTGAACTTGTTAATGTGAACCAAGTTGAAGCCTTAATTATGGAGGAAATTGTAGATTACTCATAATAATCAACTGAAGTTTGAATTTTAAGTTTGACTGGCAGAAAAACATCTGTCACTATTATTATTATGTATGAGACCAAATCCATTTGCAGACAAGTAGCAAGTGATTAGACAGAACTAGGAGAAGTAGATGGACTTTTATGAGAAACTCATTATAATTCTTTTCTTTCAAGAAGGATAATTAGTAGCCTTTTAGATATTTCAGCTAGTTGTAATGCTCTCTGAAAGCAAATTAAATAAAACCAAGCATGGTGTATATGACAGCAATAACTGAAATGACCTCTTCTGCTCTGCTATCCTTTAGTCTTTGCATTGTGTGTCTCTGTGCAAAGCAGCTATTAGCAAAAATGAAGAGTTTTTTTCCCCAGCAATTAGTTAAAGGAGATGTATAAGGTGGTGTATGTACAGCACGTGTAACATGGGTAATTTTTCATAGTAAACAATACCTTGGAATGCAGTTGGCAATTCCACTGTGGTAGTGGCAGGATGTGTACTCTAAACTTGGAATAAAACCATGAAATGGGAATTGAGGAAGGCAGACAAAAAATGTGACAAAATAAGAATGCCTGACCTGAGAGAGAGTCATCACCACAGACTGTGAAGTCAATATTGCCAGCTGCAGTCAGAAATGCTGCTAAACCCACTGAGTGGTTTACAGTAGATTTTTCTGCCTTAGTGCAAAAGGGTGAGGTTGGCTTGAGGTCTCTGGAGCAAACAGAAGACTTACCTGCCAGACAATCCAAATGCCAGTACTAGGTTATCATTTAAGCCCAATTGTCAAGAAATCTGTATCAGAGGATATTGCTGACAGTACATTTTGTTATTTAGACAAAACACTCCATTAGAAACTTGTGTGAAAGAGCAAGTGATAAAGACAATTCACTCTGCTAAGTGTAGTCTGTGGTACCTTATGTATGGATTTTCTCCTTACATGGTTAAATACCACCTCTGCAATTTATGTTTCATCCAGCAAAGGTTTGATTTTAGATAATTCTTCTTTTAAAAAAGCAGTTGGTACTTTAGTCATATCCACTTACCCCAGAATAAACGCTCATTCAGGAAAGAATTCAAAATATAGCACAACATGCAACTTCTCATTTACAATAAATTGGTAGGTAGTATGTTTTATTCTCAAACACTTCCCTACCAGTGGCTATATCTCCAAGGAGATGAGTGCTATTGAAAAATATTATGGGAGTTTCCACTTCTCTAAGGAAGCATAGCTGTCCTTGTACAGTTTCAAGAAAGGACTACAAGCTAACCTCAGTGGACAGTAGGATTTTTTTTTTGTCTTTTTCCCTCATTTTTTATAGTGACCAAAGTAAAAGCAACCAGGACAGCTGTGTCTTTACAGACAACACAGTCCTATTACCTGTTCCTTTCAGAGCTCTCATAATAAACAGAAATCAGCAGGACCTGTTGTTCCTTAGATTGGGAGGCTTTTGTGCTTGGTACAAATATGCTACGTGAAGTTCATAATTTATTCCTAAAGTTTTTATAGTCTAAGCATAAAGCTTGTCAATACTGAAATTGCACAAATGGCTGGAGTTGGGGGACATGGGGAAGTGATGAAGGAATGGCCCTCAGCATGGCTTCAGCCTTCTGTCTAGCTTTTAGAAGAGTTGGAGTTTGGGTGGAGAAACCTGTTTGAAGGGGCAGGAAGTGAAGGTGGTGGTGTCTCAGCTGCAACAAATCTCAGTGAAGCTTGCTTTTAAGCATGAGAGAATGAGGTGAGGTATGAGGAATCTCAAAAAAGTAAACTGTGCAACTCTTTGAGAAATACAGGCTGGAAATATTGCACAGCAGTTAGAAGAAGAAAAAAAAACACTGCAAAAAGGACCCCAAAGCAAAAACAAAACAAAACAAAAAAAAACCTTACTGGAGGATCTCCAAGCAGCTTGCAAATATCCATTAATTACATCTCTGTGGGAAATGATACAAAGATCATTTCTCTTGTTTTGGAATTGGAAATCAGTTGCTGTTAATGTGTAGATCAACATTACTGCCATCTGTTAAAAGTAAGAAAGAAAGCTGAGCTTATGGACAAAGCATTCATTTGCAGTTGGGATGTTCACACACAGACTGTTACCACCTGACCTTGAATTTAAGTTTTAAAAAGCAGGAAGAGACATTTAGTGGTTTTGTGTAGAAGAAATCTTCATAGCTCACGTTTTGTATCATCTCTTTTGAAGTGAAGATTGTGCATTGCTACCTGGAAGTGAAAACCACCTGATCATGCTGTTAAAGTGATCATGTCACTGACAACCTGTGCTACTGAAGGGGCTCAAAAGCTTCAAGAACTTTTCTGGCTGTTTGAACCTCTGTTGTTTTTAAAATTCCTGAAGTGAAGTCTCACCCCAGCTGCACTATTGGGCTGTCATCTTTGCATTAGTGGTATATTATAAACCTGCCCATGGTTACTGGGATGTAACAAAGACCTGTTTTAACAGGGCTTCACTTTTCAGTTCCTCACTTCTCCAGAACTTGTTTTACTGTGGATATTGAAATAACTTGTGAATTACTTAACTGACCTTGTCTGTGATTTTTTTATTATATGTACCTCCTGGTAACATGTTTTTAAGGATTCGGTCATGATAGTAATGATATTTTATTTTTCTAGATTTGTGAGCATATTCACTCAGTTTTAGGTTTTGTTACTGTGTGTGCCCATGATAATGACTTTTCTATCCTGAGCATATCAGTTAAACCAAGCAAAAAGTGAAATTGCCTTTCACTACTTGAAAAACTGGGCCAAAGTAGCCAACAAATGTTTAACATCCAACACTTTCTTCCATGTGAATGAGCCCTTTTGTTAGATGTCTGGGTAAATAATAGCTCCTATTAGGTGTTAGCCAGTACAAATGCATGATGAAAACAATCTCTCATTTTCTATAGAAATAATGCACTGATGCCCTTGAAATAGCTGTAGGCTGTTTTTTATTGAGAAGAACAGCACAGGAATGGGCGTGGGGAGAGGTCTGTGTTTTAGTAGTAGTAGTTCTTTGGTTTGAGGTTTTTTAAGCTATTATTCACAGAACTACTCATCTGTCTTGTGTTCCTTGGATTTGATAACAAGTCTGGTGTATTTTGGGTACAAGATTGAGATGGAGTGTGTGGTTATTATTGATGAGCAGAGGGAAATATTCTTTTCCTGACGTGCTCTTTGAAGGCACACACTGTCCTTGGTATGGGCTGTTTTGTGGCTTGGGGTTTCAGGTTTGTTTGTTTGTTTGGGTTTTTGTTGTTGTTTTGGTTTTGTTTGTTCCTTTGTTTCTGAGGTGTTATGAGAAGTGACAGCATGCAAGACACTTTAAGAATGGGGGTGGCTTGCATGTCACATATGGTAGAGAGGAGGCAAATAAATACAAAGGTGCTGCTTTTAAAATGTAGTGAGAGATGCAATGGCTCCAGTGTGGAGGGTAGGGTAGCCTTGAGTGTGAAAAGTCAAGTTGTCAGATAAGGATTAATTGTGGCTGTACCTGATTATGAAGATTGGGATACCTTTTTTCACTTCCTGCTCGTTACTGCCATTCAGATGCTTTTTGTCTAATTAGTAATTCTGAACTTTAGTTGCTTAGGAGTCCTCTGTGGGAAGTTCTACCTTTGTTATTTTGTGTGTGTGTGGGTTAAGTAGGATTTTAAAAAACCTGGGCTCCCCAGTAAAAGTGAGGTGCTAAACCATCTTACTTTAAGTTACATCAATTGTGGCTTCTAGTGTGATTGAAAAAATACACATAATAAGACCCAAATTCATCCTCTCACCACTTGGTGCCACTCTAGCTTTGTGAACTGCAGTCTCACCAAAAGAACAGATTTTTCTTGCTTTAGGTTTGCCAAGTGCTGTCTGGAATAGGACACCCTGAGACTCATCTCTGAGCTCTGCTGGTCTGAGGCAGAGCACGTTGTGGCTGATGGACAGCTTTCTGACATGGCTCAGGAGGGGAAGGAGGTGGTGGGATCCATGATGGGGATTTTAAACTGAGTATGTGGCTATGAAAGCACTGTGGATTTTTTGTTTTCCAGAAATGCTGCTGGAAATTTAAACCTGAAACAGGACAAAACCATTTCAGTGACTTCTTTGAGACTCTTCTTTTCTTGAAGAGAGACAGCCATTCAGTGTTTTTGCAGGTATTTCCGTAAGAGTTAGTAAGAACTATAGCATGTGTTATTCACTCCTTTTATTGAAGTACTTGTGATGTACCACCTCTGTGTGCTCAGGCTCTGAGAAGTGTTGTGCAGCACATGCCATTCCCCCATCATCACAGTTCCTTTCCCAATTCCTTTCCCAACATGTGTAATGGTAGCAAAGGAGGCTGAACCAACTCTTCAAAGGGCAGTGAGGAGTTTTAACCTGTGTTGATACTGAGATCATATCCTCTCCCTGCAAAGTTCTGTAAAGAATGATGGCAAAACCAGACATGATTTCTTGCGAGGTAAATGTCCTTATTTGCATGTTGAAGGCAGGCTTGCCCCATCTGACTGGGTGAGGGGCCAAACAGGGGCAGTGGGTGATGAGAACTCATGAGGCTGGCTGGACAAAAATCACTGTGCAAGTGAGCTGATAGAAGCTGGCAGCTGCTGGTGCACTGGGATAGTCCACTCAAGAGGGTCTGAGGCTCTTGAAACCAAACAGGTTTGTTAACCAAACTGTGTGTCATGAGCGCAGCCTGCATGGTGAGCCAGAGAGAGGAATGCAGTGCTGCACATGGCCAGGGCTTGGATAAACATCTGCTCCTATGGACAGGGCTCTTATTATCCTTTGGAGTCCCCACATCCTTTTACCAGTTTCTTTTGCCCTTGCAACCTTGCGATCTTGATACAAGACCTTATCATGGCTAACCTTACAGGTCTCAGTCATATCCTGATTATTGCTGTTGTAGATTGTTGTGCATCTCATACACCTCCTTCTGTCTCCTGGGTTTGCATTAATCTGCTCTTGAACATACTCAAAGCAAAAAGCTCCTAATACATAGAGTTTCATGTCTACAGGTCTCTGACAGGATAAAAGAATCAGAGAAAACCTCTGTTTTGAACCTAAAGCTGGTGTAATTTTGCCTGATTTTGAAGTAGCTGACACAAATTTGTGCTGCCTTTAACTTTCTTCTGGAGAGAATATGAATATGTCAGTACCACAGTGTCCTCTGTTTTTCCAGAGGTTCTTATCTTCCTTCTGCACATACCCAAGTTACTTCCAGAGAGGCTGAACCAACGTTCAATATGCCTAATTTTTACTATATTAAAGAATTGTTAGTACTGTCTGAAAGATTGTTTCCCTCCTCATGTCCTTTAGCTAAAGGGGATGGAAATAAATGCTGTTTTTCTAAAAAGAAAACATCATTTATTTCCTTATATTTCCAAGGCTTTGAATGTTTCCCCCCCCATCTTTAACAAAAGGTTGCAAAGACTTGTAATGGTAGATGTTGCCATGATACTAAGGAGGCAGAAGTCTTTGTGCTGTAAGACCAGGAGTCTGGTCTTTGTGTTTAATATTGTATAGTTAACAGGGTCAATTGACACATTTTGCTTCGTTTGGCCTTTATGAAACTTGAAAATAAATGTGACAGTTTTTCCAAATAAAAGGTGTTGGAGTAATGGGTAAAATGTGCTGTATGTACTGTCCCTCTTTGTAAATATATTGTTTTCAGTAGGGTTCAGACATAACCTATGACAGAGAGACAAGCAAAATGTGTGTTTGTATACTGAATCTGAACGAACAAGATGAGCTGAGTACTGGCATTAACTTTTCTGAGACATCACTCCAGAAGTCTTTCTTATGGGCTAATTTATCTTTGATTATCGTCTTGCTACAGCTTAACTGCTTTCCTGCTGCTTTGCTTGGATCTAATGTGGATTTCTGTACACTAAATCCAAGTTAGATGTATGGACACATCAGAAAATCTGATCCTTCCCTTCTTTTTGTCTGTGACCTTTAGCACAAAGTAAAACCCGGCTGGATGGAGGGTGTGCCTAGGCTGACAAATGCGCAGATGAGTTTTCCAGCAAGATGAGCAGAAAGTCAGGTTCTAAACTACCTTAATTTATCAGTGTAACTCTGTTGCAGTCATCCCACCCATGTGTACGCCTAGTCTCTGTGAAATCCTTGCTGTAGTTTTAAAAATAAGACCATAATAGTATTTTTTTCAAACCGCTTGTGAAATGGCAGATCTGAACATTGGAAACTTTCGGGGAAAAAATGAAAAATGTTATGCATAGCTATATAAAGCAGCATGTGCTTTTGATGATGAAAGACAAAATTCCAAAGGAGCTCGTGAAGTCTGACTTTTTAAGGCTGTGGTGATGAGACACATGAAACAGTAGATCTTAACAATTGAAAAATAACCTTAAAATGTTCTCGTAGGTGTAAACAAGAAGACAGAAATCTACTGTTTGAAAAACTTCTCCTCCTAAATAGTTATAATAACCTGTCAGCAAAGGTGGGTTTGAGAAAAATGTGCCAAGATTCAAAAAAACCCTGAGTGATGATCTGTGAAAAAGCAGATTAACACCTAAAGATGCAATTGTTTTGTTTATTAGTAAGCTGTGTAATCACAGTAAGTACCAGCTGTTTAAACTTGTGGGAACCTTGTTCTGGCAAGCAGAGTGAGATCAACAAGCACTTTAAATTTAGGGCATTTGATGGTGCAGTCTTAGGTGAACTTGAGTAAATAATATTGAGGTGGCTTTTTTTTTTTTTTCCTGAAGGAACTATTGGGACACTGCTTTCCTCATGGGAACAAACTTGAGTTGCCTGTCCCATCAGGCTCCCTGTGCTGCAGCAGCCCTAGTGGCAGTGGTCACATCCCCACGCTCTGAGCTGCTGCAGCACCTCTCAACTGAGAATTAAACACGTGCCTTTGGAGTAGGCTGTGGGGGGAGGCACAATGCTCAAAATGTGCCATGACTATGATCTTGCTGCTCTCCTGTGTTCTTTGTGAGCATCTCTCTCTTGGTGCTGACCTGCACTGGCTCCAGCACTTNGTGCAGTCTTAGGTGAACTTGAGTAAATAATATTGAGGTGGCTTTGTGTTTTTTTTTTCCTTTTTTCCTGAAGGAACTTTTGGGACACTGCTTTCATCATGGGAACAAACTTAAGCTGAGTTGCCTGTCCCATCAGGCTCCCTGTGCTGCAGCAGCCCTGGTGGCAGTGGTCACATCCATGTTCTGAGCTGCTGCAGCATCTCTCAACTGAGAATAAAACAAGTGCCTTTGGAGTAGGCTGTGGGGGGAGGCACAATGCTCAAAATGTGCCATGACTATGGTCTTGCTGCTCTCCTGTGTTCTTTGTGAGCATCTCTCTCTTGGTGCTGACCTGCACTGGCTCCAGCACTTTGGGCAGGCTCTTAAACAAATAGCCAAGCATTTGCTTGCATTGTAATAACAGCATTAATGTTTGCTCACCATGAAAAACATATTAGTCATCTCTTGACTTATTGGTTAATGGGAAATATGTGATTTTGAATGTTGACACGTGGTGCTGCCATGTTGACTTCAAGTCAGGGAGGGATGTTATTAGGGTACCATATATGGGATAATTCCTCAGGATTTAACTGAGTGTGTTCCAGGGGAAGAAAATTGATTTGATAAATGGAAACTAATCAGCCAACGTTCCATTTATACCGTGGGCTTTTCCAAGCAATATTGCCTGTAGCTGTCTTAGTGTTGAAAAAGAATTGTGGGACCAATACACATTTTCCTGGACGGGCTGAGTGCTTAGGAGTTTACACTGGGGATTAACAAGGAACAGCAATTGCAGTTCTCAAACCAAGATTCATTCTGTTTAGCTNTCTTTGATTATCGTCTTGCTACAGCTTAACTGCTTTCCTGCTGCTTTGCTTGGATCTAATGTGGATTTCTGTACACTAAATCCAAGTTAGATGTATGGACACATCAGAAAATCTGATCCTTCCCTTCTTTTTGTCTGTGACCTTTAGCACAAAGTAAAACCCGGCTGGATGGAGGGTGTGCCTAGGCTGACAAATGCGCAGATGAGTTTTCCAGCAAGATGAGCAGAAAGTCAGGTTCTAAACTACCTTAATTTATCAGTGTAACTCTGTTGCAGTCATCCCACCCATGTGTACGCCTAGTCTCTGTGAAATCCTTGCTGTAGTTTTAAAAATAAGACCATAATAGTATTTTTTTCAAACCGCTTGTGAAATGGCAGATCTGAACATTGGAAACTTTCGGGGAAAAAATGAAAAATGTTATGCATAGCTATATAAAGCAGCATGTGCTTTTGATGATGAAAGACAAAATTCCAAAGGAGCTCGTGAAGTCTGACTTTTTAAGGCTGTGGTGATGAGACACATGAAACAGTAGATCTTAACAATTGAAAAATAACCTTAAAATGTTCTCGTAGGTGTAAACAAGAAGACAGAAATCTACTGTTTGAAAAACTTCTCCTCCTAAATAGTTATAATAACCTGTCAGCAAAGGTGGGTTTGAGAAAAATGTGCCAAGATTCAAAAAAACCCTGAGTGATGATCTGTGAAAAAGCAGATTAACACCTAAAGATGCAATTGTTTTGTTTATTAGTAAGCTGTGTAATCACAGAAAGTACCAGCTATTTAAAGTTCTGGGAACCTTGTTCTGGCAAGCAGAGTGAGATCAACAAGCACTTTAAATTTAGGGCATTTGATGGTGCAGTCTTAGGTGAACTTGAGTAAATAATATTGAGGTGGCTTTGTGTTTTTTTTTTCCTTTTTTCCTGAAGGAACTTTTGGGACACTGCTTTCATCATGGGAACAAACTTAAGCTGAGTTGCCTGTCCCATCAGGCTCCCTGTGCTGCAGCAGCCCTGGTGGCAGTGGTCACATCCATGTTCTGAGCTGCTGCAGCATCTCTCAACTGAGAATAAAACAAGTGCCTTTGGAGTAGGCTGTGGGGGGAGGCACAATGCTCAAAATGTGCCATGACTATGGTCTTGCTGCTCTCCTGTGTTCTTTGTGAGCATCTCTCTCTGGGTGCTGACCTGCACTGGCTCCAGCACTTGTGGGCAGGCTCTTAAACAAATAGCCAAGCATTTGCTTGCATTGTAATAACAGCATTAATGTTTGCTCACCATGAAAAACATATTAGTCATCTCTTGACTTATTGGTTAATGGGAAATATGTGGTTTTGAATGTTGACACGTGATGCTGCCATGTTGACTTCAAGTATCACACCACAAAGGTCAGGGAGGGATGTTATTAGGGTACCATATATGGGATAATTCCTCAGGATTTAACTGAGTGTGTTCCAGGGGAAGAAAATTGATTTGATAAATGGAAACTAATCAGCCAACGTTCCATTTATACCGTGGGCTTTTCCAAGCAATATTGCCTGTAGCTGTCTTAGTGTTGAAAAAGAATTGTGGGACCAATACACATTTTCCTGGACGGGCTGAGTGCTTAGGAGTTTACACTGGGGATTAACAAGGAACAGCAATTGCAGTTCTCAAACCAAGATTCATTCTGTTTAGCTGAAGTGCTTAAAGATATTTGTGGATTTGTGGAAGACTGAAACTGTTTCTGTCCCAAAAAGTAATTATGTGGGTATATTGAAATATCTGGTTTTTAATAGTACTTTAAAGCATATTACACTTGTCCAAAGGGAATGTTAAAATGGTACATGTGGAGTCAGAATTATGGGCAGAGCAGTATTTTGATCACTAATAAAACCAAACAAAGTAGTAAGCAGTAATAAATAGTGTGAGTGATTAGTTCCATAGGCCAGAGAAACTCATAAAATCTGTAGGGTGAATAAGGACAGGAGCAGCCAGTGAAGGGAAGGACTGGAACATCAGCTGTCATGTCTGGGGGAGTGTGACATTGGTGGCATTGGAATCCATAAACCTTCACTGAACTGTACCTTGAGTTGGTCATAAGTGTAACAACTGTACAGCCCAAGGACTGTATGAGGTGACAGAAATCCTGGCACAATTCAATGATGATATTGTGCACGTGCTTGAGGGAAGTGATCTTTACACCTTCTGTATCGTTTCCATCTTACTTTTAGACCTTCTGTGGCACTTGGTGCTGCATTTGCCCTTCAGAGTTCAGCTGGGTTGGAAACGCCAGTGCTGTGAGTTGGATCTCAAACAGCGGGATGTGTTTGTGCTTCCATAGAGACTGGTTTGCACTGCAAATTGTTTCCTAACAGATGCCCATCACTTCCCTCTAGCAAATTTAATAAAAGCCTTGATATAATTTGTTTCCCTTAGATACACTGTGTTTATTTAGTCAGTATGACCTTCTGGTAACCTGGAGTGAAACTTCACCTAAGTGAAACCAGTTTGTTTTATTTGAGGGAGTGTTTCTAAGTCAGTCCTGCAGCAAGTTTCTCTAAGTCCATTGTTGTAAGGATATTATTTGTCAGTCTAAAGAAGTACAAATTTTTAGATTGTTTTGGGAACCAGTTCCACATGGAATTTTCAGGAATCCCCTGGAACCTCATGCTGTAGTGTTGAGTATGTTGAGCATGCTGCATATGAACATCGTTGAGTAGAAATCTCATTTAGCTCCAACTCCCCATTACCTCAAATTGACCAAGCTTTGTTTACAGACTTGCACTACATTTCTTTGGTTGTAATTAAGTGTATAGGTAGTAATTAATTACCACCAAGTTAATAGAGAAAATAGACTGTAAAGCCAGAACTTTAACACAATGGCTCAAAAGCTTTTACTTATTGTTGACTCCTGCCTGTAGAAGCAGGAGGAGCATGTATCAGTGAGGAACAAGCTCCAGTCAAGAGCTGTGTTACAGTTCAGGTTGAGGACAAAATGATCTCTGCATTTTTGTCCCTCCTTTATATCTTTGATGTGAAAGACTTGTACTGTATAGGCAAGCTATTTATTACTCTGTTTATTGATTTCCCTTGCTTTCTTTACTGTAAATCTCATCAGCCTTAGCCTGTAGCTGTTGAATAAAATGAAGTGGTGTTTCAGACCTTAGAACAGCTGTAGTCTTTGAGTTGAGATCAGCAGCAATTTTTGTTCATTTATTGCATGCAATGTAAGTAGCACTGCAGACTTTTTGTAGGAGAAAATGGGTGGAAATAGCCCTGAGTGGGTTTGCTGCTCTGCCTTTTGCTCCACAGTCCAGGCTACATTCAGTTGAAATATTTTTAAACTGGTAGTGACAAAAGACAGTTCAGGAGTGAACAGAAGTTCCTGTTCCCTGTCAAGCTCGTGCTATTCCATTTCTCTGAAGAAACTCATAATGGTAGGCATTTTGCAGAATTTCTGGCTGGGGCAGTGCTGGTCTCTCCAGAGGATTCTACTCCTTGTAAGAAAAATGCAGCTGTCTGCTGCTGAGGTAGAGTCAAGTGAGGAGAATATGTCACCAGAGGGCTGAAGCAACTACTTCTACATTTTCTAAGAGAAATACACTCTTACATTATTTATACAATCTGTAATAACTGCAGCAAATATTAAGAATCCCACTTGCAAAATGTCTCTTCAGTAACAATTGTAGAGATGAGGGTATGGGGGTTGGATACTGTAAAAATGGGAATTTTCTTTGGGAAAATATAATTAGAAAAATGAGTCTGTCTTTTAAGTAGTTAGTTGAAGTGTTGTGCTGGTTTCCTTTGAGTTTTTTTCAAATTATGAAAAGATAAATATTCTGCATTGCATTGAAGATCAAGTGGAGTCCTTCATGTTGGATAGATGAGGTAGAGAAAAAAAGAGACAAAATGGAATTCATACCTTTTTTTTGTGGTGTTTTTGTTTGTTTTAGCTATTAAACAAATGTAATCCTTAATTGCAAATATTCTTAAAGAAGTTGTTATATGGCAGGCATGTAAATGAAAAAATCCAGTGTTCTCTTCTGATTTCTGTTCTTATTCATTGCACAGCATTCTCCTGGGTAGAATGATTACTGCCTCAGGTCTTTGACACTTACCCCTTCTGCTGGCTCAGGCAGTTCAGAGCAGTTATTTGTGATAGCTGTGTTTGTCTCACATGGGTTAGAGTTTACTCTGTGATATCAGCATGTCCTTAATGTAATACTTCAGCATTGTTTCCATTAGGATCAACTGAATGCAATTGTTTAAGTACCTTTTAGCTGATCTAAGCCAAAATTTGATATTGAAACCACAGCAACTTTGGCAAAAAAGAAAAAAAAAAGAAAAAAAGAGACTCAGAGTAATGATAATAATGATTTGGTAATCAATCAGTTATCATTGTGCAAGGGCTGAGTCATTTGCTCTGGCACCCCTAGGACTGGTGTGAACAATAAAGTAATGTGTGAAGAACTAATGGAGAGGTTCAATTCAGTGCAGCTCCCACAAGGAAACGTGTCCATCTCTGGATGTTTGGTGGCAGGGACTTGCCAAGAATGATTTCTTTATCAGTGACCATGTGTAATCCTCTAAGGAGTAGTTGCAGTAGTTAGAGAAGGTGCCAGGCTGTCAGAAACTTGTTGGGTTGTTCTAGTGGGGCTTGTTCCTTCTAGATCAGATGTGTTTTTACAGGGGGAAAGAGAAGAAGGGACTTGGATTCATGTCCCACCTTAGATGTGAACCAAGGCTCCCTATACCCAGTGACCTCTAATTGGGAGGTTCAAAACTGCACAACCCTAATGAGATGTACCAACAGCATCAGTCAGAGAAAACAAAGCCAAGGGTTAGATTTCTGAGTTCTTGAGTTACAGACACAGTTCTATAGCTAAACCCAAATTTCTCTTAACTGCATCTTGATTATTTTGGCCCCTAGAAATAGTGTTTTAAGGGTGGTAAAGAAGAAGTGTTAGTATTATGATCTGCTTTCCAAAAATGGAGCAATATAACTTAAGTAGTGGGAAGGAGATGTAGAAATACACATCTAAAATACCTTGAGACCTAAGGGCACAGTTACAGTCTCAATTACTTCAAAATTATAAATTAGTTTTGTTGCTGTAAGTCACTGCTTCTCTTGATCTTAATGCCTGCTGAATAGGAATAAAATTTTCTTTGGCTGCATGACTGGTTGTGCTTTCTTTTAGGATTTATGTATGTTGAAAACACGTTTTAGCTGCTTCAGAGGATTCTTCTGTACTGAGGGATTTATGTTAATGCAAAAATAGGTGCCAAAGTTTTCTAGCTTTAAGTATAGTTTCAAGGTAGCTGGACCTGCTGTGATTAATTCTGGGGCATTTAAAAAATTGGCTGTGCAGGGGAGAAAGTGGTATCTGGGGAAAAGCAAATATAGGACTTCAGGAGGGGATAGGGAAAGGAGGAGCTGATAATTAAAGCCCAGTCTGTTTGGCTTAAATCTACCAAGAAATAATTGGATAGACATCTTGCCAGTTAGCAAGATCTGTTACCAAGTAAACACATTTCTCAAGGGCAGATGGTGACAAACCCATTTAATTTCTTTGTATGGCCATGTTACAGGTCAGGTGTGAGGAGAGAAGCCTTTGATATCATACACCTTGACTGGCTCAAGTTTCTTGCACTGTGTTCATGTAGTGTTCTCTTGATTCAGATGGGAAAAAGTGATCTAGAGTCTGCTGCCTGGTGGATATAGAAAGGGTCAGAAAAAAACAATTAAAGAATATCTATAATTAGCCAAATGTCAGAACATAGAAATATATCAAGGAGGGTTTGTCAATATTCTATGTTTCATATGAGTCAGTATTTTTATTTATGACTTGGACAGTAGAATGCAGAGTGTTTCCTGAGTCTGTGGACCCTGGCAGAGTGAGAAGGAACACAGTATAGGGGGAACCAGGTACAGAACTCAAAATGATCTGGGGGACAGCACCACTTCAACAGGATGAATTAGCTGCATAAATCCCACACAGAAACATTTGCCTAAATGATATTCCTGTGCAAAGTGATTTAGGATCTTTAGAGCATCACAGCTGGTAGTTAAGGGTTGTGACTGTGGATGACTGATCCATGCTGGAAGGAGAATTTTCTTTGCAGAATTGAATGAAGAATTTTTCAATTACATTCAAACATCCTCATATATTTCCTGGCTCGGGAGATGACTCGTTTTGATTCATCCAGATTGAGTCTTAAAATTGTGCAGTAAATATCATCTGTTTCCTCCTGCTCTCTCTTCTTTCTCAAAACCAGCTCCAAAAAGCCTACATGTAGACTTGTCTGGTTAATGTTGTAAGCCAGGAAAGGTTAAGTTAAAAAACAGCCAGTGAGAATTGTAATGACTGAAGGGAGAGAATACCAATTTCTTCCTATTTCTGGTTACAAGGCTTGTGTGCTTAATTGTAAAAAGTTCTTACACCTTTTGCTTAGAAGGAAATCTGAGAATTTACTTCATAAATAAATTCTGCATACAGACACATTTTTCTCCTCTTTGTTTTAATAAAAAGCAGGGAACAGGGATACAAATGTGCATTTTTTAAGAAAACAGAATAGCAAAGCATACCAGTTTAGCCTGGGATAGCCTTAGTAAGGCTGCACTGACACATTCATGGTCAGAAGATTTAAATTAGCGTTACCTGCCTTTCAGCTGACAGTCTGTCTTCCTGCTCTTAGAGAAGGAAAGATGTGTGATGTAATGTGGATTGGGAGGAATCTGTGTGGTTAAAGGTAACCTTTACTCTCCTCTTCAGCCCTCCATCACCTTCACTGTTGTTTCAGGCAGTTACATCCCTTGTGTCTCACTTGCAGCAGGACGAGTGAGTGAGACAGGAATGGAAACAAGATGGATGGATGGATGAAGGGGCAGAATTACCTCATGCAATGGCACTGCCAGCTCAGACTGTCTTGAAGTGTACTTTGAAACTTGGCTTTCAATTAAATGCCCAACTATCAACTTCTGGCAGCTTTGGCTCAGGTCCTGAGACTCCCTGCATCCCTCTCTATGGTCTGCACAGGTTTTTCAACAGTACCTGTAGCTTGCAGAAGTAAAACATCATATTTTTAGGCTTCCTTGAGCTAAAAGGTTAGCTAAGTGAAGAACTAAGGCAGGTATTATTAAATATTTAGTGAGTATATCTCCGTGTTGCAGTGCTGTAGGTGATGTGTCAGAATGCAGCTGCACTGTGCCTGCCTGTGGTGCCCAGCACACAGCAGGTACTGCTTTGATGTCAGTGGGCTGCTGGCACACACTGCTGTTCAGTGCAGGGCTTGTGGAAACAGTCCCTAGGATGTGGCTGGAAGCCTCAATCAACAAAATGTTCTAATCCCTTTTGATTTGACATTGTGACAGGCTCTCAACTTCTCGTATTTTTCTTGTAAAAACTATTTCTGAAGATCTGGCTTAGACCAGAGACTTGGGATTCTGAAGCTTATATTGATACTTTATCCTAATATTAGAATGTTGAATTATTAGTTTCTTTTGGAGTATGGACTGTTGTTGGTTTTTTGTCCCCAGAGGTGCTTTACAAGAGAGCCATAGGCATTGCAAAACACCTCAAGGTTCAGAGTTTATTATAAAAGCAGTTTTAGCAATGCTAAATTGGTCACTTGGTATGCTGCATCCATACAGCAAAGCTATGGTGGAGAGGGTTCACCTAAATGTGAACTCTGGAAAATATATCTACATGTGCTTTATGCATAAATTGTCCGTTTCTTTTGATGTAATTTCCTTCTTAAGGATGGGAGGAGTGAAAAACATATATTTTCATTCAGAATTCTGTACTGCTCTGGGCACAGCAGTCAAGCAGGTGAACCCAAATGCAGGCACTGTTTTGAGTGTATGGTAGGTATTCATTGCTTTGTCTTTTACTGCTGGTCAGCACCTCTTCTGTTCCAGTGCTGACTGTCTTTCAGATAGGTTTTCATACCTAGACCTGTTTTCCATAAGCTTAGAGGAAATTATTTTGTCCCTTAGAATTTCTTCCTTTGTTTTTATTTTATTGTTTGTTTGTATGGGTTTTTAACAATAAGCTGGAGGATACAAAGGTAGATTTTAATGAGTGTATGAGCACAAATAACTTCAGGATAACAAAGAGGGGAAGTGGATAAAATGGCTTCATGTAAACTTTTTCCCTTTCATGGTCTTCTACCATAAGCAGATTGGACAGCTGGGGAGATTGGTGTCAGGATGGAACACTGTGATTTGAAAGAAATGCATGTTGCAGTGCTTGATGAAACAGTGGCCCTTTCAGCCTTGCATTGTCTGTGTGATAATAGCTCTTACCACTCTGAGATTAGTCAGAAAAATTTATTCTGCTTTTCCCCTGTCCCCCAAAGTTGAGGTCAAACTAATTAGGATAAAATGCTCATTCCTTGTTATTTAAATCCTCAGTTTAACTATCTCATCTTTTGACAAATAGGTGTAATTAGCTCTCTTGTATAATTTATTAACTTCCATATTAAGTTGTGTACAGATTAGTGAGGCACCAGGCATGTTAGCAAAAAAGGCTTCCAATTAGAAGGTGATAGATGGGTTTGTTTTATTTGATAAACAGGCTTTGTCATATTTTCAAATGAAACTGGAAGGAGCTGTTTTTGTTTAAATCCTGTCACATCATGAGTCTGACTGGTATTGAACTAGATTCTGTTTTGTGCATTGCCATAATAGCTTTGCAACAAAAGGAGATGATTTCAAGATATTAATAGCATATAAAAAGAGAATTTTGACATTGCCAAAGAAGGATATAAAAAAGGGTTAGAACAGAAGCAGAAAGTGAAAATTTCATCCTTGTCTTGTACAGTTTGCTGACACAAGAACTTGTGTCTAACTGTGCTCTTCAAAATGCCCCAGAAAGTGTTCTGTGAGACATGAGCAGGTATCAGGCTGTGGCAGGAGTTGTGCTGGGGCTGTCCCTCAGGCTGTGCTGGCACAGGTGGGCACAGAGCTGCAGTGATGTCAGCAGTGTCCCTGCCATCAGGGCACTGCCCTTGTGGGTAATCCTCCCCCAGCAGGTGGCATGGCCCCTGGAATTTCCATGGAGAACCTTTCAGTGAACACTCAGGGGATGTCCACAGGGCAGGACACAGCCAGGGAATCTCCAGAGGGATGGGTCTGGCTGTGGTCAAACAGGAAATGGAGGTCACTCAGAGTCAGTTTGTGACAGAGTTTAAAAAGCAGCTCCCCTGGTCCTGTGCTGTATTTCCTTTGAAGTGCTTGTTTCTCTGTACAACTCTACATACCAGATAACACTGTAGGGTTTAACGATAAAACAGGACTCACATGAATATACACTGCTACTAAATAATTTCCTTAGCAATTGGTCTTTATAATTGTCAATATCATGTATCATCACAGAAACAGAGTTCTGGTGTTTATGTTCTTCACCACCAGCAAACTCCTGAGCTACTGCTGTTTCTTAAATGAGCTGTTTCCTTTCAAATTGATAACTGATCCATATACTGCACTCAGTTAAACACCATGAATCCAGATCTGTTCCATCAAAAGAAAAGCATTTTGATTTTAGAGACTTGGCCTTAGTGGCTCTCTTCCATCAGTGCTTGCGTGGGGTTTTCTTATTCTGCTCCTTTTTGGACACGTTTTTCATTTCTTAAGTGGGATCTTTATCTGCTTTTCCAGTCTGAAATGAACACCTCCAACACCCTGTCACAAGCATTATAATCTAAAATAGTTAGAGAAGCTACTAGCTTTAATTTCCAAAGTTGTGGTTTCCTTTAAAGTTCTTTTGTTTTGTCTTCCAGGTGGTTTTTTTGTTCTTACTTTGTGTTTGTTTGGTTTTGAGGGAGAAGACAAAGTTGTTAGGGCAGGCTTTCGTACTCTTTTTTTTGATCTACTAACACCTGTCATGATTTTCAATCTTTTTTGTCCTGCTACTGATGTATTGCACAGGAGTGAATGTGGCTTCCTGAGATAGTTTATCTTTCTGCTGTTTCCCTTGACTCTGTTGCTTTGTGATTTCCCTTCAGGGGTTTTACTTACCTTAGAGGTGTTTATACAGTAGGCAACATTTTTTTGTATCCAGCAGATCAGTTTTCACTGAGCATACAAGAAGAGGTTTTCCTTTGACCCTAAGGATGAAGGGTTACTACTTCAGCCAGTATTTCTGGTACAGCTTCTTCCCCTAGGAATTTTCTAAAGGAATGAGCTTACAATATAACTGCCAACATTGAATATCCAGCCTGGAAGTACTGCTTGAAAGTAAAAGACCCTTGGCTTCTGCTTCTCCCTCTCTCTCTCTTTCCTCAAAAGGAGAGGTAATACAAGTTCTGCCTGTTTGACTGCCTGCAGAAAGCTAAACTATCTGGGTGAGCTGAGGTGCAAGAAGCTGGAGCAACTAATGAGCTGGGCGTGGAAGGGACTTCAGGTGATGTAGTTGTGATGTCTTAGTGAGATCACCAGTGCCTTTTCTCCTGCCTGATGCTTCATAAGAGCGTAAAATGCTGCCTGTAGAACTTACCCAACTTCTTAGAGAAAGAGAGTAAAAATGTAATAATTAGACCTTAATCTTCCATGTGTCATACACTAGAAGTAAATAGATGTTTTACAAGGCATACCTGGATTTTGAACTGGGAGTTAGTGTGGCACTAAGATACCAATAGAAGTGAGTTGGTTTTGCTCTTACACAGGATCTGTTACAGGCCCAAGGAGAGATTCTTGTCAAATGGGATAAAGCAATGTCTTCTGAATAGTCTGTCTTGAGAGTTCAGACTTCCTTTTTCCTTCTCCATTCATACTGTGTCTTCACTGCCAAATTTGAACATGACTTCCCTGTGCCATGGCTGCTCCTGAAGAACCTGCCCACCAGGTCATGTCATTCCTATGGTCTGCATGCCATCACCTCACTCACAGATAAGGAACAGGACTACTTCTCAAGTCTAACAGAGCCCAAGCCCTATTTGGGTAGCAGTTTCTCTCATTTCTCCTTGTCATGTCTCAGAGGCTCTTTCTAGCATATATGCTTTCTAGCACATGCTGTTGGGTTGCCTTGGTAACAAATATCTATCTACTTGATTGTTCTGTTGCTGTTTTGACTTCTACTTTCTTATACCTTGCCCATCACCATTGTGTTCACTCCCCTTAACAGCACAGAACTGATTTATTCCGGCATCAGAATAAATCTCTCACAGCACCTGGAGGCTCAGCTTTATTGTTGGTGTCAC
Source organism: Alaudala cheleensis (assembly GCA_013398995.1). NCBI lineage: Eukaryota > Metazoa > Chordata > Aves > Passeriformes > Alaudidae > Alaudala > Alaudala cheleensis. Next base: position 64,054 of record VWYE01007249.1, read on the forward strand.
AGGATCCAGCTTGGGCTGTTGATCACACAGAAAGAGGAGTCACTAAGTCCTGTCCTTTATCAACAAAGTTTTGCTTTTTATTAGCAGTTTTCTGATAGAAATTTATTCTCCAAATACTTTTTGTGAAATACTGTGTTTTTTTTCTCCTTAAAGAGGCCATGTGTTCAGGGCCTTGATCTTACTGGTTGAAAGTTCCTTTGAACCTTTCTTGTGTGGTAGCCCCTAGCTAAAGGTGGGCACAAGAGCACAGCCCTGTGCTGGAGCTCTAAGATGCTGAGATAATACAGACTGCCTAAGTAGCATGAGTAACTAACTTACTACAAATTATGGCATGGGGAGTTCCTACAGCAAGGCTTTTGCATGGAGCTATTTGTAAGGTTGTAAATACGTTTTTGACAGGGCAAAAATATTCAATATTCTTGTGAACTGATGACCTAATATGCCAAAATGGCCAAATATTTTTCAGTTATGAACATAAACCTGTCCAGCTCTTAGAGAGTTTTCATTTGGGTGACTTTACCACAGTCTATTAATGATCCTGGAAACTAATTCCAGTCACTTAATGAACTTATTTGATGCAGCTTCAAATGGGGAAGGTAATTCAGCTAGGATGAAGCTAGCAGGAAGATGGCTATTGCCTGCTTTATACATTACTGGGGGTTTCTGAATATTCTTAGCCAAGTGTATTTAGAAGTTGTGTTGCAGAAGTTAAAAATGTACAGTACATATAAAAAATGTACATTGCATGTATATAATCATCAAACACAGCTGGTAAAGGAAAGAGCAAGTGACATCTTTGTCTTCCAAAGCAGCTCAGCCTCTTTGTGACTGTTGGTGTTCCTGCAATAGAAGCACATGAAGCACTTGTATGGTGTGTTCTTCCTGCTGCTTAAGGACAATGGTTCAGAATATCCTCTCAGAGTGTTTGATGGTTCTCATTCTAGTGGGGAATTTGTCCTTGCTGTAACATCTTAGTAAGTAGTGCACACAAAAAAGGAAAGGGGGACTCTGTTCTGGTTTTGGGGGACAAAACTAATGAATCTTAATTTAGCAACTGAATTTAGAACAAATTCAAAAGAATTTCTCCACTATTAGGTCTGGAATGTTAAGTTTGGAAAACCTTGTTCTTCATATAATCAGATACCCTTACTTCACTGTGATTTCACAGATAGATACTTCAGAGACTGCAAGTTCTTGTATTGTAATGCTGGTGACAAGGTGTATAAAAGGATGAATTACAAGATGCAAAGAAGACATCCAACCCTCAGTCTCCATTTTGACTGTGAAAACGCTCTGCTCCTAGCAGGAACTGCAGTATCCTTAGAAATGACTGACTGATGCTTGAGGTTTTTTGTGGGTATTAACAGACTCCTTGGTGTTTTACGTGTCAGTGATCTTGGGAAATAAAATATTCAGGCATTAAGGTGAGATTTCAGGAAAATTCGAATATCCCTTAAATGGGGTGCCAACTACAGCAGATTGTTTCCATAGCTTTTTTCTCTCTCTCTTTTTTTTTTTTTTTAATTACTGCTGGTATTTATTTGGGTTGCTTCCCTATGTATTTATTTATTAATCTAGGTGTGCCTTCTTTTCCACTTCTCCAGGCCAGCCTGACATGCTGTGAATCATTAACTCTGTGCTCCAGGGAACTTTGCCTCGTGGCAGCATCTTTGATATTAGATTGGATCCCTTCCGGCCAAAATTTAATTGACTGGATTTGTAGGGAGAGAGCTGGTTCCCTCAGTGTCTCCCTGCTGCAGCATCATTGTCTCAGCAGCTGATTCAGAAGCCAAGTTTGAGCTGTTCTGGTCGTGGAGGGAGAGCAGGCAGTGAATCAGAGGGTACAGGCTGTGCTTTGAAGCAGAAGCTGCAATGTTTCTTGATTTGGGGATGCATTTGCTCTAAGTGTACTGGCACTCCAGAAGTATTCATACCAATAAACACAGCGTGAGATGGATGAGTACAATTTTGTAGCACTTGATTAGAGATTACAGGGAAACCTGGAATTCTGTCTGTGGTTCTTCAGGGAGACAATCACTGTAACAATAATGTAATAAGGTGGTGTATCTTACCTAAAGCTTGATTTATAAAACTGGGGTTGTGATTGTTGGCAGGTTCAACCTCTAGGAGAGGTTGGAGAAGAAACAGAGAGGATAGTGATGTATTTTCTGTTTGAATCATGGCTGTAGATTTGCTTCTCACGCAAGTGGCCCCTCTGAAGTCAATAGATCTGTTGATAGCTCTTTGCTTATTCAGGCACTGCACTGTCAGTGAGTTCTTCCAGGATCATCAGTTGTTTCTGATAAAGTACAGAGCAGTGGCTATGGATATCTACATACAACTTCCATGAAAACTTGGATGTGGTGCCTTTAGTTGGTTGTAACCAAACCCAAGTGCTCTCTCTTCTATAAGTGTCCCAGGATAAAGCACAACTCAAAGAAAAACCCAAGAGAGACAGGAAGTTCACTGTCTCACTGTCATTAGTCAAGTCAGGTGTAAAAAGAAAGTGAACCCCAGGTTTTGCCTTTGTATTTCTGGCTATTTTCCTGTCTACCTGTGTTTAGCTGTGTCACAGCCATAGCTCAGGAAGCCTCCAGGTGTGTGACATGCTCAGGATTAGTTCTGTAGGTATTCAGTGTTTCCAGTGTGTGTATAATGTACAGGACAGGACTGGTTTGTAGCAGTGTGGAGCCAGTACTGGAAATTCTGACAGCAATGGCATATTGTCTGCACTGCCCTTTTGGAAGAAGCTGTGACAGCTAGAGCTGGTCTGTAGCTTCACAGATAATCTGGTTTAACAGCTACCAGCTCTACCAGCCTAGCTCATGCAGAGATTCCAAACTGAGGACCTCAGCCAATGCCTTTGAAGCACAGATGCACCCATGGCAGTGGCCAGTAGCTGGGTGGAGCTGACACCCTTGACCAATGGTGTCTGTAAGCATGGGAAATCTGAAAGCCCTGTGAAAGGAGCTGCCCCAATAAATTTGGATTGTTACTGCATGAACCTTGGCGTATTCTTGTTGCATTCCTGTCTCCGTCCTCAATGTAACAAGATGTAATTTTTTTTGAGATATAAATGGTTCTAGCAGTGTTCTTAAAGTGCATATTAAGGACAGCAAACCCTGCAAACCCTTTTCCCTGTGTTTAGATGGATTAGACTCCTTCCTTTCCTATCTACATCTGGGGTAGTTCTACTCTAATCTAGGAGCGTTTTTTATTGGAGGAAAAAAATGTACATTCAAGTAAAATGTGAAGTTTAAAGTCAGAGTTGAGATAGAGCTGGTTGCATCACTTTATTTGAATGCTCCTGGTGTGATTATCACAGTGCACTGGCTCAGTGGGGAGGGAGCATGTGCAGGCAACAGGCAGGAGTTTGTTGGGGGAAAATATGAGAAAATTCACAGCAGTTGCTGTGGGTTCTTTACTGGCCTTTGCTGAATGGTGCAAATGGAATGCTACAAACCTTTCTTGGTAGTCTGCTTTCAGGGACAGGAGAATGCATGGAGAAGAGAATATGTGGGGATAAAAATGAGGCAGTGATCTGCAAATTTCCCTGTCAAAGCAGTTTGAGTTATGGGGAAGCATAGTAATAAAAAGCTGTATTTCCTTTTACTCCCTGTCCCACAGATCTTGGGAAGGGTGAAAGCAGAATCTCAATCCCACAGCCTCTAGTTTATTTTCATGTTCTGTCACTGGGGTGAGTGGCACAGTGAGGAAAGCAGGAGCAGTCAGGGAGCCTTTGTTCTGCAAAGATAAATTCAAATAAATGAAAGAGTAAACAAAAGTAATCAGAGCAACTGTGGGGGATTAAAAGAACAGCAAAAATGCATGAAAGCCCAGTAAAAAACTCCAAACCAACTAAATCACTCCCCAAAAAACAACAGAAAATCCCCCTGCTACCTACAAGAGTCCACCTGCTTGGAGGTGCTGCTCTGTCCCAGGCTCTCACTGTGTGCAGGTTCTGCCTTCCTCTGTCTTTTGTCTTTGTTTCTCCTTCTGTATCCTGTTCTCACTGGCTGACCACAGTCCTGCTCTTTGCAATCCTTGTTCTTTCCTTTACTTTCCTTGACCTGGGAAAGGGAAATGGGCAAGGAGTCATGAGGCAGGAGATAGAAGGACTTCAGCCCTTGTGCAAGGGCACTTGTAGCACTGCAATACAAATAACATTCTCAGCAGCTTGCAGGTGAGAGGGGTAAAACTACAGCCTTATTTACTGAGCCCTGCAGAGGAGTCTCTGGGGACAAATGAAGTTCTTCAGCTAGCAAAGGTCTTGAATGTTTTCTGAAAAGCCTTCAGATATTTTTCCCAAATAACTCCCATGTCAAGACTTAACTGCTGTGCTGCTTCCCTCCTGGATAACATAACCATACACAGTTCTTTGAGGCTATCACTGTAAGCTCTGCACCCCCAAATTTCTAAATTAGAGGTTTCATCTCTGTCATCACTTGTGTCAAAGCCCCATATTTTACACTGACTCCCATTTCTTTGCTTCCTTTCTTTTACCATAGCAGTTGGGAGATTTGCAGCAAGAGGGGGTGTCACATACTACATCAGCTGAGTGAGGTATTGAGTATTTTATGAATTTGGGTCTTCAGTGTTCATTTCTCTTGCTTTTTTATTTTCATTTAGGAAAACAAGTGGTGTCATTCATGTTGCCTAATGTTTTACAGCAGCAACATCTGTTATTTTTTGTCTTTTCTGTTTCTGAGAATACAGACGTATCACATGTGGCACTTAAAGCTGTATTTAACATAAATTACAACAGATACACAATTTGTATTTCTCTGCCTGACTGTTTAAATAATTCTTAGAGATTAATCCATGTTCACAAGAATTTTTTCTCCTCAGTGGAGTTTCTTTTTTTGCTCCCTATGGTTATGTTTTCCTCTGATATGAAGTAAAATCAGCAGCATTCGAATCAAACAAGGAAAGTGCCACATTCAGAATTGGGCAGTGTAAGCTTGTTTGGTCTTTACCATTCTTTACCTCTAGGACTTTTATTACCAGGCTCTCATAACTTAGCATCAGATTACTGCAGCATCCTTCCAAGCTGTAAGCAAAGCTGGATCCCCCTCTCCCAATGTATATGAAAATGCTGCATCTCTGAACATCCTGCTCATGATGCCTTCCCCTAAATGAACCCTCTCTTTATGCTTCATTAGATTCTCATTTTGTTTCATCCTGTTTACATCTTCTGCTATTGAGTTTCTCTTCTGATATAATCTTTTATTGCATTGTTCACATTCTTTCTACTTTATTAATGATCATAACCCCTTCTGGTTTTTTTTTCTGCCAGTTAACTGTAACTTTCTGCCATATTACTCTATTTGGAGGTTTTCTGTGCAGAATCTGTGTTACTTATTCAAAATCCATACTGAGAACCAGTTCTTGAAGGAAATTTTTCTGTAGTGTTGGTGTCAAGCAAGATAACTCAATAGTACCAAACATTTAACCTACCTTGGTAATAATTTAATCTTACTGTAGTCCCAAGATCTTCTGGAGTTGTCTCTTGTTCACTGACACTTTGAATCACCCCTGTGATCTGTTGTGGTCCTGAGCTTGCTGCAGGTTTGAGCTCTGTGCTCATGTGGAGGCAAATGGACACCAATGGCCTTAGTCATAGGTAACAGGGGTGTGTCTTGGTGGGCTCTTCATAATGTGAATTATGCAGCTTTGCATTATGATCTTCAGCATTGAAACTAATAACAGAACTGAAACTAACAGAATACCTATGCTTTACTAAAAATAAACTCAGGATCTGAAATGCTTTAATGTAGAAATGTTATTTGTAATTATCTCTGTTTCCAGGACCCTGATCCTAGATGTGGCAGTATACTGTTGAAATACACAATTGAAGTTTTTGATAAGGTATAAATGAAATCTGAATTTTCTGTGACACTGAAAAATAACATCAGGCAAGGTTTATTATTTGCAAAAGGGATGGTCTGATTTTGTACCCTCTTGAAGAGAGTGCCTGTGAAATTTTCATTGCTGCTGTGCAGGACTGACCTCAGCTAACACTCATCAGTGAGCTTACAGCTGGATAGTGCTGTTGTGGTGCTGCTGCCAGTGCTGTTGAGTTGGAATTCAATGTGATATGAAGTGAGCAGGTGAGCTTCTGCCTTATGACATCTTTAAATTCAATTAGTGCCCCTTATGCTATGGGAGGCCATTGCAATATCTGAAGAGGAGAAAAAGAAATAAATTCCTGCAGCCCTCTCTTGTTTGCACTTCTTACTCTTTTCCTGGAGCCCTGCTCTGAATTTAAATTGTGTTCATTGCAAGTGAATCAGCAGATGTTAAAAGCAGGATGGTTGTGGTGTAACCACAGCTGGTAACTAAGCCCCACACAGGCACTGGCTTCTTCCCCCTCCCAGCATGAAACAAGTGCTCCCCACCAACCAAATGATGCCAGACAGTCCCAGAGCAGCAGCCCCTGGACAGCCTTGCCCCAGTTCATTGCTGAGCATGATGCCATGGTCTGGAATATCCCTTTGGCCATGTGGGATCAGCTGTCCCAGCTGAGTCCCCTCCCAGCTCCTCGTGCATCCCCATCCTCCTCACTGGTGGGGCTGAGGGAGGAGCAGGCAAGTCCCTGACTCTGGACAGCAATAACTCAAACAACCCTGTGCTATCTGCACTGTTCCCAGCCCACATCTAAAACACAGCCTATACCAGCCCTAAACAGCACAATTATGGAGAAATAAACATTTATCAGATGGCCTTTTGAGAAGTTGAATAATTTAGCTGGAAACATTCTAACAATAATTAAAGCATGCTGTTGACTGACAATTTATTTCTTCCCATTGAGATGCAAGGAGTTGTTGCATGCTGAGTGAATATTGATCTGCTCTATACAGATAAAATGAAATTCCACTTACTGTTCCTTGGTTGCTCACTTGTCACCAATTAAAACTGAAGAGCATGGTCATGCACCAAAAATATTAATTAGCTCTCTTCAGTGGCTGGTTATGTGCTGACCCAAGAGGCTGTGAGCTGCCTTGTTGGATCCAGCTGTGGCTGGCCTTCACTCTGTGCAGGAGCTCTTCTCTGGCTCATGTCATTCCCTTTCCATTACCCTTTGTGATGGTGATGATGAGAGTAGTAGGGTGTAGACAGCTGGGGGGAAAATAATTACTTGTTTCTTCTTTCCCCTACTTCCTTTGAGTTTGATCTGGTTGTTAGTCATTATCTTTTTGGATGTATTCTGGTCATACTTTCTCACTGCTACCTGCAAAGTCAGTGTAATAATTCCAAACCTGTGTTTTTACTGGATGTGCAACCATGTAACAAGGTATGAACTGATGAAAAAACCATCTGTACTAGAGTAAAAAATGAATTTGTAAGTAAATTATTTGTTCTCTGTACTCTGAGGTTTCAGGAAGTCACAGCACCCTTATCAGGAATACAAGTGCCTGCCAGGAAGTGAGCCAGTGGTACAGGAAGAGGGGGAAAACAAATGACAGAATGGAAGCTAGGGAGTAAGATCCAAGGAGCAGTGAGTTTGCTGGGAGGACTATCTGCTCAGCAGACCAGCTGAACCTCTGCTCCTTTGCTGATGTTCCTCCCCCTTGCAGCAGGGCTGGAACAGCCTGCAGGGAGGTTGTCAGTCGAGCATTAAGAAGCAATAATGGCTCTCCTAATAGGAGTCAGGTCTCTGACTTCTTGCCTTTCCTCACAATCAGGGGTTCTAAAAATGCCTTCAGAGAAAAAGGCAGAAGATAAGTAAAATGATGAGGCTGTATTTTGGGCAGTTTCATCTGCAAATCCTGAGTGATTCTGCTGATGTGCAGTTATACAGGTGTAATGGAGATAATCTAGGCCTTGATATGAAAATGACATTTCAGTGGTTTGGCAGCTCTAAAAATACTGGTATTTCTAATAGTAGGAGAATATTGGTTCAACAACAGAATTGCTTGGTATAGCATGGATGGCTGGTTTCTGAACAGGAGCATGTTGCTCCAGGTTCTGTACTACATTGCTACCAAGGAAGGAAGGAGTAAGGCCATTGTTAACCAAACGTTTGTAGGTGAGGATCATTGCTTAAGAAATGAGCCAAGTTGCAGCTTTCTGATTATACATCCCATCATCACAAAACTTAGACAAAAAGAACTTGTGTTGAGAAAACCAGACTTGCCCTGTAGTTTGAGATACTCTGAGGCAGGGGAGGGGGTCTCCAGATTGCTCTTCCTTAGGAGATCTTTTAAGTAAGCCTACTAGATGATACAATGTAATAAAATCCATGGCATTTGGAGAAATGAAAATGACAAAATACCACTGGACAGAACAAGCTTGCTTGTCACTGTCAAAATTCACATGAACCTGAGGCATGCAAAACAGAGCAGAAGCACTTACTAGTATTTACAGTATATGGGTAATGAAATTATTTTTTCATTAAGAGAAGAGTAAGGAGAAGAAAAATCAACAAACCTTGAGGAAAAAATGTGCTTTGTTATAAGTGTTTTCTTCAGAAAGAGCTTATTCAACAAGCCCTGCCATGCTCCAGCAAACACTGAAGTAGATCAGCACAGGAGAGGAAGAGCATTTTGGGAGTCTGTGTGTGTCTGAGTAACAGAGGCAAGCCCAGCCCAGCCCTGAAACAGGCATTCTCTGATGCTGGTAGTCAAAGAAATGAAGGAGAGATGAGGGTGAGGAAGGAATCTGTTGTGCTGTTGTCATGCTGTTGTAACAAGAATTAGAGTAAATTGATAATGTTTGCCATGTTCTTTTTCATATCATAGACTTCAGTGCATTTACTGTTCAAGCAGGAACTCATCCTAAGCATGTTTCTCTCCTGCTATCTCCACAACCTTTTGTACATTCTGTCCTCTGATTCATGTCTTTTTCATCAACAAAAAAACCCCAAAAACCTTTTTTTAGTTTTTTTTTTTTTTTTAATTTGTGCGTCTAGAACGACTGCAAGCCTTCTTTTAATTCAAGGAACCAAGAGGGTCCTTCATTTGTTGATACATTTGCATAGAAGACAAAGTTAGAAGGCCTGAGTTCTTGTTCTCATCTGGTTTAGTTTAGTTCCCTGCAGCTGGCAGTTTCAGAGGAGGGAGAGTGTTCAGGATCATGGCAGTACAATTTTGGTAGGGAATTCACCTCAAAACCCCCTGAAGAGGAAAATTTAGATCAAGTCTAACACCAACTAATGCCATTGTGTTAGAGCCTTATCAGCAGAGCAGTTCTGTGGTTCTCTTATTTGAAGGTTGGTATTAGCAAGAAGCCACCCTAGGACAGGTGTGTAAAAAGACAAGGCAAAAATCACCATGGCATCACTCTTGTCTTGTACCCTCCTGGCCTCTGTTGTGTTTGGGATTGGAAACTCAGCACTCTCTTTTTCTTAAGAGAACTTTGGATACTGGAGTTTCAGTTAACATTTTACACAAAAAGGCAGGAAGAAAAGCTCTTTCAGAAAAAATAACTGCATTTCTCCCAAGATGCCAAGGAAGTGGGTTCAGAAACATGCCATGAAATTGGAATTTCTCAAAGCGCCTCTTAAATCTTTGCTGCAATTACTGTAATTCACAATAATAGATTCAGTACTATTTTTAAAAGCTTTTGAAAGTTGCAAGTAGCATCCATAAATTGTGGGTTGTGGGCAAGCTATGAAACCATAGGTTTCCAGGGCTTTTATTTAAATGAGAACGAGAGAGAAAGATGTAATAAAAGTAGTTATGAAAAAACATGAAAGTTTGCATTGTGATGAACAGTAGCTAAAAAAAATGCAGGGAATACTTTAGCCTTTGTAAAAGTTGTCTTCAGGCTGGGCATCATCTTGCAGAGCTGGAAATGAGCCTTTTTTTATTCTAATAGTTGCTTTGTTTTGAAAAGACTGGTTAAAATGGTAGTTCACTGGGCCAGAAACTGTAACAGTTTGAGAGAACATGAATTCACATCTTCAACAGCCAGAGAAACCTGTTCAGGCTGCTCTGTGTTGGTGCAGACTTTGGTGTTCAGGTGAGGTAGGTGAAAGGATTGTGGGGATGGGAGGAAGGTCAGGGTGGAATATTGGCAACAAGAGAGGGAATGAAGGAAATGGCCACCCAAAGAAAACATTAACACTGGTGATAGTCACAAAACGCCCAACAATTGTAAAATGGTAAATAACAGCAGGAATTGCTGATAAGAGAGATCTTTCTTCACTTGAAAAGGAGTGTATGAGAAAGCAGTGTGTTTTTAATATGCTTGAATGAAATTTAGTTGTATCTCTAGGGTAGAGAACTGCTCTGGGAAAGATTCAAACTCAGTGTTGAAGGATTTGTTTCAATGTTAGTCTCATCAGCCCATCTCTGGAAGCATAAGAAATGATTAGTGTTTCAACAAGGAAAATAGTAGTAAAGACTACTTGATGAGAATACAGTGGCTGTTAAAAAAATACACAATTTAGGAATGGTATTGAATTGTTGGAGGTAGTCCACAGAATGAACTCAAATACATATTATCCTGAGGGATTCAGGGACTGCAGTCCCCTGTCTTTGTCAAAGAGAACTGGAGAGGAATTTAATCAGTGTGTACATAAGGGCTGAGAAAACAAAAGGCTCATCTATTTGACTGTTGTCTGATGAACCAACTGTCTGAAAAAGAAATTATACATATTGGAGTGATAAACGTGTGAGAATGTGTTTGTGAGCTCTGTGACTGCAACATCTTGTCAAGACAAACCCCATCACAATGCATCACCCCAAGCTGAGCAGGAAGAATAGTTGTGTCCAGCACTGTCCCCAATTTTACTTCCAACAGTTCTGTGCCATGTGACCACTCATTAGTGGGTGCAGGAGGATCTGAGAGTCAATGTGTGGCCTGCCAGGATGTATTTGAAGGACCTGTGCAGCCTTCAGCAAGGACAACCTACAGAACAAAACATCCAGAAATCCTGTGCTGCCAGCAGGCTCCTGAAAGCAGCATCTCTCTATCCTCCTGGGCTCAGGCTTTGTCTTAGGGTTTGTCCTGACGTGATGTTGCAGTCACACAGCAAGGTATGAAAGGGATGTCACACAACTCAGCTGTTAATGAAGCAGCTCCTCATGGAGTGCTACAACTCATCAAGCATCTCCTCTGACATGGCATGAAAGAAGGGGCTTTCTTTGAGAAAGAAGTGCCAGTCAAAAAGCTGTTGAGTAAAATGCATATTGCTCAGTGTTGCTTGTTTTGCTGTACCAATGCAGTGCAGGTAATTAGGTGACTCATTTAAAACAGAGCCCCCACCTCCTCAAATGTTTTGGTCGGTGGGTGATTGCTCCCATGTCAGAGGTGAATGAATTTCTCATCAGAGATTTGGCATCCCAGGCAGTGATGCAGATCTTCTGACAACAAAATCAATTCCATTGCTAAGTTTCACAATTTGATTACTTTATAAAAAGTCTCTGGAGCAGCTCTCTGTGTGATTATATAGACTTCTGAACTGCAGGCTTAGTCCCACATGCTTCCCAGGCCTAAACAATTTGTAGTAATTATTTTGATTAGGCATGTACTGAAACGCTCCTGCAATAATGAACAAGGCGATGTGCAAATTACAGACAAGAATATGCATAAAAGCCTTCAAGATAAATATAATAAGGCTAAATGCAGCTCTGGAATTACTGCATGAAGCTTCCTGAGGTTTATGTTATGTTTTTGAGTTCAAATCCCTTATCAGCTTAGATGTCTTTGAGTAGTTTTGCAGATGAGATCTTCCATTTCTCTCATTTCTGATCTATTTTGAGTGATCAAATATTAAAAATAATGTACATACATAAGAAATGGGAAATTGGGTTACTGTTAGTGATGAGCCTATTAGAGCAAAAAAGCTGTAGACATTTAAACTCACTGAAAAGAAAATATTGGCTGTATCACAGGCAAGTCATCCAGCCATCTGGATCTGTTAAACTGTTTAATATCATGCTCAATATTAAAGTATGGCTAAAATAACAGAAATTAGCCAAATTAACTTCAGATCTTGGTGTTAATAGGAACATATTTGTGGATAAGGCCCTGTAAATGTGTGTAAAATCATCCCTTGTTACTAATAACAAGGTTTTTGGATGTCATTTTTGGAGATACTCAAAACTTACCTGAGTAAGATCCTAAGCAACCTGAAGTAATTGGACCTGTTTTGAGTAGGGGAGTGGGTTTGCAAACTCCAAACTTCCCTTCCAAACTAAACTCATCATTCTAGGGCTAACTGATGAGACTTTTAGTGTGATGAGAAGAATGAAAAGCATTTGCCTGCATGAAAATCAGTTTATTTTAAATAAGTGGAAAAAGACAAACATAGATGAATTTATAGTTGGAATATAGTGTGTTTTTTCTTAGAGCCCCTATATAACCTGTTCTCTCACTTGACATGTACAGATCTCCCCTTAATGAAAAGAATTCACAAACTGGTTTTAAATAGTGTCTAACTCTTGTACTGAAAAGTGTCAGCAGAAATGGCAGGAATTAGGGGGAGGAGAATATTTCTTTTGAAGGCCCACTTTGTTTGAGAAGTGGGGTTTAATGACTACTTTTTGTCCAACTCTATTTCCCAGCTAAGACATGAAATTCACAATACCAGAAAATGTGAGCCTTGAAAGCAGGATGAGGAGTCAGACTCTGCAGTGTGGGCTTTGCTCTGAATCGAGGCTGGAATGGATTTTCAGAAACCAGTGGGGGAGCATTAGTTCTTATTTTAGGTGACAACAGTGTTGGATAATTAAGGTCCTATTTTCTCAGCACTGTGGGAGAGTGTGGATATTACAATGCCTGCACATTTTCTGTCTCCTTTGCTTGAAGGTTGCACTCAACCTTTATTTTATGTGAATGAGGCTAGTTTGAATTTATGACAAGTTCTTTCTCCATAATAGTCTGGTATAAGGCATAATTTTTGCCTTCTCTGCATAAAATTCTGTGTATAGCTTCTATTTTACTTTTTCTTTGTGCTGCTTTGTTAGAAAGAGAGTGACCACAGTTCTTTGTATAGAGCAAAGTTCAAAAACCTTTCATTTTTAAAGGTGACATCAGTGACAGTGCTAAGTGATTTGGGAATGAATTAGAATGACACAGACTGACTGTCACAACAGACATTTGTGAAGTGTTTCTTAAAATTCTTTTTTGCCAATTTTCCTGGGGTGTGGGGTGTATTTATTTTATTTTTCAATTATTTTATTTTTTATTTATTTTTTAATTTTAGGTCACACTTCAGGTGGGACCAAACATGTTCCTCCTGTGCTGATAAAGACTGTGCCCATTGTTCACTGTTAGATAATGAGAACTGTGTTTTCACTGAGTATCTTGAGGGTACATTTATCCCCCTTAAGAAGGAGCTGAACTCTGTTCAGTCCTGGATCATGCTCTGGAGCTCTACCAAAATGGCACTTCAGTCTCTCTCTATGTAATTTTCCAGTAGCCCTTTACCATGTGGCACATTGCTTTTGGCACTGAGGAGTGTTAAAACTAGTTTTGGTGACAAAAAAAGCTCCCAGCTTTCAAGTGACAACATGACCATTGTCAGGATGGATGCAGGAAGAGATGCATTGGGTCTGGAGCAGCATCCTCTAACAGTGCATCATTGTGTAAGAGCCAAGGAAAGAAATACAGAAAAGGAGCCTGATCTGGTTTTAAAAAAATGGCAAAAAGATGCATAAAAAGTTTAGCCCTGATCAGGTTAGAATTTTCCAGTGTGGTGGTGTGGGTTTTTTGTTTGTTTGTTTTTTGTTTTGTTTTATTGGTGGTGCTTTTTCAGATAGCTCAACTCCCACAATTTCAGTCCCAGCTCTTACAATTTTACAACCTCAGGCCCTATAGTGGCACACTTGTCCTAAAAATCTCATGGCAGAAATGGGAACATTGAGACAGTAGATGCTAAAATGGAGGCGTATAAAACAAATACAATTTTTTAATTTCTTCCAGTCAGGAGATCTGTTCACTTTTCTCCCATTTCTGCACAGTTGTGTCAGGCAAGGCAGGAGTTAAGGAGCTTGGCAGGGTTTGGAATGGCCTGGGCCCTGCACCATTCTGTGCCTGCAAAGCATGTTGTACCCCCACTAACAAGCCTGCCATTCATTTTTTCAATAAATCCTGCACAGAGGTATTAGGGTCTGTGAACTGACAATTGATTTGCTGCCTGGAAAATTATTCTTTATTGATTTATATTACACAGCAGCAACCACAAATCTATAGCAGCCTTAATCAGAGAGAAAATGCTCAAGTTAGTGTCACTCTTACTTAGTCAGGCAATTACAAGTAGGAGAATTGGTTTAGTACCTCTAGGTGACATCTACATATTATTCCATTATGAATCTCAGTAATCCATGAATTACAATACATAAAAGTGTGTGAGATCTGGCTAATTAATTTTTTGTAATATGAACAGTGCCCTTTGTGCAAGGAGGTGTTTTAAATGTCAACCTAGCATTTAAAGTGAAATTTGGCACCAGAAACTAAGTATGATTTTTAATGAAGATTCTTGAGATCTTTACTGTGCCTGGAATTTTTGCTCATTTTTCATGTGAACTGGACAAAATGAATCTGAAATATTTACAGAGTTTGTATATCTTTTTAAATTAGCAGATATTCCATTTTTTGGATTCTGAGCTCAAAATGGATTGTGTGTGACAGGATGGAGCCATCCATAGACACAGGAACTGTGATTCTGGGCTGGACATTCTTGAACTGTCTTGACAACAGACTGAAATGAAAGAGCAGAAGCCCAGGGCTCATTCTGGACTGAATTTTCCAGCCTTACCTTGCATTAACTCTGTAGTCTGTCTCAGGTCCAGCTGTCTGTTCATGGCTGTCACTGCAAACCCTTCAGTTCTGTGGCTGGAAATTGGGGGTTGCTGGACAGACACATGCCAAAATGATTTGCAGAGGATGGGGCTGGTCCTGAGGAACTGGAAACTAAGAGCTGGATGGAAAAACCTCCTGATGATGGGGTTGGGGTCTCTGGAGTTTGACTGCCAAGCTTTGGGAACATATCTGAGATGTGGAATTTAGCCCTTTCATTTTTCTCAGAAAAGTATGTCAAAATACCTGACTCTATTGGTAAAATAGAGCTGGATCTCTTTTGGTTTTGAGATGGGTTATTCAAAGAGAATTTTCCTTCTCAAAGAAGAAAGTGTGGGGATTAGAAAGGGAAAAGAGATTGTGTTATATTATGTAAGGCTACAGTCTTTAAAGTTATGCAAGAGTGGAATGGATCTTCCTCTCCATGGATTGTCTATGTATTTAGAAGTCAAGGGAATTTTTTCTGTTTTGCAGGCAGTGGTATCTGGTGTGGCCCAAAGTTGTCCTGGTCCTGATTGACATGGCATCTTAATTGAAATAGTTTAGAAAAAAAAAATACTGGTTTAAGGGAGAGGATTTTCTGTCTCTGTGGCTCATTATAGTGAGGGGTTTTTTTCCAGGCATGTGAAAGTGCAGCTTCTTCTGGATCTATTTCCATTAAGTATTTAAGACCCTTATAAGTTTGCTTTGTCACTGACTGACACAACTGGGAGTCTGGAGAAAATTCCAGAGCCCAGTTATTTCCTGCTGCTGGTCACTGTGAAGTCCCTGAGCAGAAAGCAGGAATGGTGCAATGTGAGCAGAGTGTGGCTGTGTGAGGCTTTGCCAGCAGCCAGGCAGGAGGAGCACACAGAAATGGGGAGCCCAAATCTTGTGCACAGCCTGTGCTGCTCTGCTGTGCTGCTGCTTCAGCTGCACACACACACTGCTGCTGCTTGGCAGCTCCAGGGGATGGTTAATTGTCCATAGCTGTGTCCACACCTCCTTTTACAACACTACATAACACCAGTGGGGTTTTTTATTCTCTTCCTTTCTGCCAACAGAGATGCTGGCTTTTTCGAACCAGCCGTTTTGAAGAGGGAGTGGTGGTTGTTGCTGTGGACAAGCAGGTTAATGAAGATGTTACTAAAATGCCTTTTCATCCATGAAAACTTGGCAAAAGCCGTTCCCTATCCCAGTGTGACTTTGTTATGTTGACCAGGGTGTTTGATAAGCATTAGTTCTTGCTGAGAGCAAAAAGAGTTTTATTTGAGGTGTTGTGTGGAAGAGGGAAGAGCCAGGAGGGCAGTGAGAGCTGTGGGTGTGGTCTCTGTGTCCAGGGCACGGGTGACTCTCTGCAGGGCCCTGAGGAGAGCCGGGATGTGCTCTGGGCTGAATGCCGAGCACCCGGCTGTTAAAACTTGGCTTTATTATCCTTGTCTCCTCTTGTCCTTTATTAAACTTTCCCGTTTTAGCAGGAGGGTGAAGTCGTTTTTCACCCCTGGAGCTGGGCAGGGCTGCTGGGGGTTCCTGAGCCCTCTGGCCGGAGCCCCTCCAGCAGAGCCCTGGGCTGTGGGGCTGGGCTCCCTGACCCTGCCTGCGCCCCATTAATTAACACCAATTACACAATAACCAGTGCCATGGCCTTTGCATGGCTCATCACTCCTCAGCTCGCTGCTTCTCCAGCAGCAGTGCTGTTCACTGTGTTAATATAACTGTAATTTATGATGATTAATATTAAAACACTATCAAATATTTTATTCTATTTTATTCTTCTGCAAAGCTTTGGGGAGAGCACGGTGTGAATGTGTAATTCAATCACGTGTAGATTGTGGCATGATTAGTTTCTTGCAGTCAGGAATGCTTCGTTCAGTCATCTGAACTACTTTGGAGATAAATTTCTATTAAAAAATCCTTATTTTTATTCTAGATAACAGCATTTTGATCTCATTAGCATGGATCATTTTCTCTAAACTCAGCTAGACTTCAGTGTAGCAACAAAAAACTCCTTTTTATATCAATTAAAATATTTTGTCTTTTTGACCTGCCATATAATTAAGATCCTGTTTATTAAAGTTACTAGCATATTAGAACACAAATTGCATTACAAGCTTACTTTCTTATTTCTGAACCGTTTATGATTTAATTGACTTGATTGAGCTAATTTTCATGTGTCTGTGCAATTAACACATTAATTGAATTTATTTACACATGCAAATACCAATATATCACCCACTGTACTAGTAATAATTAAAAAAAAATGCCCTAATTGAGTGAATTTTTTGGCATGCCTGTGCAATCTGATAACATTGCAAGATGCCCATGAGTAAAAGCACCTTTAAAAGTGAACCTTCCTGCAAGGAGCTGCAGCTTAAAAAGGGCAACACCACCAGGGCTGTTGAGCCTAAATGATCTCTCATTGTACACAAGAATAACCTTGAGCAAGGGGAAAACCAGGAAATTTTACTGTTTGAGCAATGAGATCCCTGATTATATTTGAATAATTTTACTAGTATAGAGATCTGATAGTATTAAAGCATAATAAAAGGAAGATTGTGGAAGGTATCAGTGGATCAGAGTTAGTATCACATGACATCTAAAGGAAGCTCCTTGTAAGTTGTAATCCAAAATCCAGTGTTGTCAATACTTCTGTTCCACGGATTTCAGGTGGTTTTAATATCTGAAGGAGACACAAGCCAGACGGGCACTTTTTCAGACTATTTTCAAAAAATAAAGGATTTTAGATCTTACTGCTACCTTCTAATTTGACAAACACAAATACTGGCCTATAAAGGAAGATGTAACACTACTTTTCAGTCCAGAGAAACCATAAACTGGAGAAATGTGTTCTGTTTAATCTCTTATCTCTTTTAAAAGCCTCAAAAATGCCTTCTCTTTCATGCTCCCACTCTTTATTTATGTGCAAAGACTTGCTTGAGTGGCTAAATTCCCTAAATAGCTCCAAAGCTATTGTGATAAGAACAGGAAGTGCTTTTGACAATGTGTCATGTATCAAATATAGCCCAGCAAAGGCTTCAGGCTGCTCAGGATGCAGTTTCAGTGTATGATTTCATGCTTGGAGTGGTTTGTACTTCTATTTTAGCTTCCAGCTATGAGTTATAAAAAGAAGGGGGAAAATAGAAGTATTCCTTAAATCCATTTTTACTTCAAAATTCCATGTTTATTTTTAACAGTAGAAATGCTGTTTATGCATATAAGAGCCACTTCTTAAAGTATTATCTTTAATTGTGTCTAGATAAATGTTTATTTATAAACATAGTTTACTAGGAAGCTGTTTTGAAAAAAGTCAAACACTGTGGTTTTTTTCATCTATGAACAAAACTTTACTCATGAAGGTACTCCAGTAAACATTTTCAGGATAAAATTACACTTGAATCAGTGTAAATAGAGAACCAGTAGTCCTGTGTAAAGTGCAGATCCTTTAAAAACTGCTTNGCACTTGAATCAGTTGCCAGTGGTGCCACTGTATAAACAGAGAACCAGTAGTCCTGTGTAAGGTGCAGATCCTTTAAAAACTGCTTAGAAAAGTGATACACACTTCTGATGTTTTAAAAACTTTTGTTAAAAGGAAAAACTCTTACCCAGGCACAGATTTACCTTGAGACAAAAGAAAAATACCATTAACATGTATTGGAAACAAAACCAAACCTGCCCCACACCAGCTGAAGTGTCTTAGTTTGACTTGAATTATTTGTTTAGAATTTTTCTGGCATTTTGCATCCTGATCAGTCTGTAAGTGTCAGTGGGGTCCATAAATGGTGAGTTGCTGTGTTCTCTGTGGCTATATTGGAATTACCAGGAGTGCATTGGCTGGGGGTTTATCTCTATATACCATCTCTAGGAGTGGAACTTAGGCTTATGGAAAAGGAAGGTTATTCTGAAGCTTGTATTGCCAAGGATGTGAGCTATAAGCCTCAAAACTCAGATCTTGCCAGCAGTTCATCCTGCATGTGCAAATTCAACGCTGAGTTTTCAGTTGAAGGTAGATCTGGTGTCACCTAGTTTCAAACTCTTCTCTTAGTAGATGAAATTTGTAGGGATGCTGCAGCAAAGGATTCCCCAGGGATGGCCACAGAAAGCCTGTGTAGGGATGCTTAGGAGAGATCTATTTTTATGTACATACACCTAATGCTCACTGATGTTGGGTTCAGAGACAGTGAAATAATGCATGAATTCATTAGATAATCCTTATCAAATGGATTATAGATGGAAGGGCATTGCAGGGTGGCTGAGTGCAATTCCAGAGTAATCCTAAATCTGGGCTGTTTTAGCTGTGCTGTGGCAGAGGCACAGTGGAACCCCTGGCAGGAACCACACTGAGGAGGGAGCTCGAGTCCCTTCCTTTTTCAATTGTGCCACTACAGAGCTCTCATTGTCTGTGTAGGCATCCAGTCTCACTGTGTATCACAGGCCTTGATTCCAACCATATCTTCTGGTAATGGTTGAACAAGACTATGATTTCTTGCATGCAGGAGATAAAAGATCCAGTTTTGTTGATGGCTAAGTAGAGCTTTCTCATTCATGGGGGGAATAAACCTCAACCCAGCCCTGAGTGTGTGCTTCTACCCTGAGATGCTCCTTCTGCAGGGGAGCCTTTTCTACCTTCTGAATTCAATTTACAGAAAGAAAGGTGCCAAATAAGAGCAAATGTTTTAATTATAAAGAAACACTTTTCTTAGGTAAGACAGTTGCTATGTTTGCAAAATGATTTTAATGTGCTACACAGTCTACCAGAGTTTTTAATGAATGCTAAGTCAGAAAAAACTGCGTGAGGCAGCTGTGGTTGTATTTGCATATTTGCTCAGAATAATTGATAGAATTGTTCCATTAAATATTGTAAAAGGCAATAGCCTAATACACTCTGTGCATGACAAGTAAAACCATGAGATTCAGTAATTTGTCTGATTGAACCTTTTGTATATTTAAGCAATATATTTCCATAGATGATGCATTTCTGGGTCATTTTAACAGCTTGGGTGGAAATGGGGAACTTATGATCATGCAGAACTCTGAGAAGGTTTCACTCCAGCTGTGCTTCAACCAAAACTTTCATTCCATGTGACCCTAATCTTAACACTAAATACAAACTCAGATTTGGCTTTTCCTTCTCTGGAATAATATCCCAAATGTGTTATTCAGCATAAAATCTATTCTATGGATCTTGATTATACAGCCATATGTGTTGGTGTGTACTGTCTGTGATATTTATATGAATATGCTAGCAATCAAAAAGAGAAAATGACAGGAAATCTAGAAATCTAGATATCTGACCCATTACAATCATGTATTTTGTATCTCACCCTTTTTCCAAGGAGGAAAAAGAGCAATACATGCTTTGGAACATCCTTTGCAGTTGCCTAGTTTCCCTGAAATAACTCTAAAAGGAGAAGTGATTGGTTCATAGACCTTTAGGGAAGCTGGTGTGTGAAGAGAGGTGGACTTTGTGAAGTCATCAGACAAAACTGGCTGACCAAAGTTGCTGTACTGCATCAGAGATGAGCTGGCACACAGTGTCCTGTTCAGCATTTCTGCAGGCTGAGGAACCAGGGATGTGCAGGTGATGAAACACCTGGGATACAAGAGGGAAGGGTTTGAAGCACTGATTGCAATCAGTTATTTATGTGGGGACAAAGGAACTTACTCTAACTGAAATGCAAACACAGTGTTGGAAATCCTTTTCTCAGTGTTTCCTCTGGATAGCTTTATATGTACATACTTCACAATGGATACTGTTATTTACAAGACTTAATTTAAATGTATTGTTAACTAATGCATTATGTATAATATGGTGTCATAATAATTTATAGTTGTTGTCTAAGCAGTCGCTTCAATTGTCAGAACTGTTTACTAAACAAAAAGAGTGAATTCAATCTTGTAAAGTTGTTTTATATGAGCCTTTCTTGCAGGATTCAGTATATTATTAATAATCATTTGTTCATGATATGTAACACTTTTAGCCACAGTTTGGAATGTTGTGCTTCCAAAATCTCTGAGCCAAGTGACTTTTTGAACTGCATTTTTTTGTCCATCTAAAAAACTACCTGATTTCTTTATGACCATGTAGGTAGACAGCTTATTTGTTGCCTAATTCTTCTGTTTGATTTTTTTTTTTTTTGACTGCTGGTTTACGATAGTTGCTTGTAGTGGTGGAAGGTCATGGAGATATGTGAGGGTTGTATATAAGTGTGGCAGCAAGGGTTTGAAGTAAGAATCTCATTTAGATGCTCAGGTTAGGAGACTGAACATGCTTGAGCCTTGCAGAATTAGTGCTTTTCTAGAGCACTTGAGCAGCATTCTTTGATATGCAGCTCGTCCTTCCCCCTTCAACAAATAAATAATGGCTTGATGTAAAACACAGTCAATGTGCCTGTCTCCTTTCCCACTTGAGAATTGGGTTTTTTAGTGTTTTTGTTGGGCTCTTTTTGGAAGCAGCTGGCATTAAGCTTTTCTTTAATCCTTCATCCTCCTGACCACCCAAAGAAGCTCTTGGAGGCAGTCAGTTGCTGGGATGGTTTCAGTGATGTGTGTGCTTGTTTGCCTGGCCCTGAGCAGAGTCCCAAACCTGCCCTGCAGAGGTTAATTCATGCTAAATAGTGCCTGTCAGTCTTGGGGAAACACAGAGAGTGAAGCTGCTGCAAATGGTGCTTCAGTTCCGATGAAGTCAGTACCTTAAATCAGACTTGTTAAGGTTGGAACAGGTCTTGGACAGTTTCCAATTTAGAACCCAGTTAGGTGTGTTGGAATGGCATTAGGGATGGAGCTGCTGTTTTATAGGACAAAGACAGCAACACTGTTTAATTTAGTTAGGATTAGGGAGGCAGAATTCAGGGTGCTGTTGAATTCCAACAGTGACTTTCTGTCAAAGATTTTTCTGCATTTATTGCAGCTTTTGTAACCAGCACTTTCTGATACTGTTAACTAATACACACAAAACTGCTAGGCTATAATATTTCCATTTCTCTAATTTTCCTGGGATCTCATTTTCTCATTTGCAATCCTTACATTCCTAAAACTTAATAATCTCATATTTTTTCAAGAGGTATTTGAGACTATGCAGAAAATAAGGAAATTCAACTCTGCAGAGAGCCCTCAGAGCAGCATGGTACCAGTGCAGTACTCTGGGTGTCTTTCCACCTGGAATTTACTGGTGAGTTTTGGCTTGTGAAGCCCTAAGATTTTCCAGTTGGTCTAAAGCTAATGGGTGAAAATGAAAAAGAACTTGACATCCAATTCCATATAATTGAAAACTCCCTAACATGGGATCCTGTGATCCTGCAAATCCAATGATTTGACTCTGAAATGTAACACAAACTAGTTCAGGGACAAGTGTGTGTCTTATTGTTGAGGCAGTTACTGAAAGCCCAAGGTCAGCAGTATGGATTATATACTTTTGTAGTTAATACTTCATATCTTGGATTCTTTTGCAAAAGAAATTGCACAGATAATATAACTGGGATTTTATTGTACTATATCAGATTTCTTTTGGGATTCAGGCTATTGTTCACTTGCCAAATAGGAGTTCTTTGTGGAGTTAATGCTTTTTTGAGTGCCTGCTAAGATTTAGGGATTGTTATTAAACAAGTATAGTATTGTATATTTAAAAGAATAAATTAATTACGCACACATTTTTTGCCAAGGGGATGAACTGCCTAATCTGGTGTATCTATCAGGCTACACACAAATTTTATTTGAAACAGATTTTTTTTATTAATAACACTATGTTGTGGCTGTTTTTCTAAAGCTTATTTGGTTTTGAAGAAGGAATAGAATACATGCAATCTGAGTTTTTTTAATCAAAAGATGAAAATGTATGATATCGAGCTTAAGGAGACACCTGCCTAATAGGGAGGGGCTGGAAGAAAAATTAAAGATGAAATGCAAACACTGGCAGGAAACTTTTTGCTCTGGTACCCTCTTAGGGTGATGAGTTTTGACAATTCGGCATAATACACAGGTACAATTTCTGTTAGACATGACCCTTTAAATAGTCCTTATTTCAGTTCTCCTTCCTTAAGTCCACCTCCAAAGCTGCAAACTTGTCTGTTAACACTTTTTTTCACCCTTACAGACTATTCCAACACATAGTCAGCTAATAGGGAGTGAAAAGTGACACCATGCATTTAATCAGGGAGGTCAGAAACCTTTTGAAAACCCACAATGAATGTGAGGCTCCTTGTAGATACTGAATAATGTCTTTTTGTTTTTAAGGACAGAAGTGTTTCTCCAACAATGTCTTGGCAGGCTTTTAAACTGTAGGAACAACCTTTGAAAGAAAAGGGAAGAGGTGCAATTAGTTTGCAAATATAAACATGATTACTGGAGCCACATTATCCTTTGGTTTAGGACAATGCTGAAAGACATTTTAATGCATAGTTTTGTCCTTGTGAACAATTAGGACTGTCAGCATAAGTGGTCAGTTGAATGTTTAGGTTAAACTGCATTATTTTTAGATATTCTCCCGATTGCATTTGGAACTCTTCCTTTGGAATTACAATCACAGCCATTGACTGGATAGCTGAAGTGGCAGAATCTAATTATTGCTGAAATTCCCACAGCTACACCTTCTTAAAATACATCACAAACAAACAACTAAAGAAAGGATGGGGAGTGGATGGATTTGTACAAGAAAATGTTGGTAATGGAGGCAATATCTCAATGAACAAGTGAATCAAGCTCTAATTAGAGCCAGGGTTTCTGCCCAGCAAATAGTGTCTCTGGAAGAGCCAGGAGAAGACATGGTTACGTGTGTGTGCTTGGATTTCTGCCTCTAAAAAGATGTTCAGGAGTGAAATGGAAAAAAAAATATACCTGGTCCAGTGCTGCCATTGGTCAAATAGAGGAAGCTTTGCTAATTTACTCACTGTCAGTTCTGACATGTGTATGGATATGTATTTTTGAGTGTATGGATCCTTTTCTCCCCATGTAGCATACTGGGAAGTCAGTGTTTAAACTAATGAGAAACTTGACCTATTCTTGTAATTTATAATGGCTCAATGTGGTATCCTGTAAGCTGGAATTGTGCCCTGACAAATGCCCTGTATAACCTATTGATTGCTGTGGTGTCTCACAGGATATGTGCTGGGTTATCTGCATGATTTCTGAGCCTGTAATCCAGATTTGAATTAACAGGTTAGAGCTTGCTTTTGACCTTTTCTGACTTCTTTTTTTCTGTACTCATTGACTTTTTTAGTGTCATTATAACACTTTTTCTAATGACAGTAAAATATCTGCTGGAGATGGGCTTAATGACCTGGAAGTAATTAGAAGAGTCTGCAAACAAAGATAACTGCCACATCACAAACAGAACTGATATTTTATTCACACAAGCTTCAAGCTACTGCAATAAATCTAGATCAGCTACTGTACTCATTAAGTAAAGGGATAATTAAAACTTGAGGGAGTCTGGATAAACCACCTGGCAGAATAACACCTTTTATGAAGGGAGACAGGAAGCAGGTCTGCAAGTCTTGAGGAAGCTTTATTAAAATAATCAAATGCTACTTGAAAGATGCCCATACAACATTATTTTTCTGTGTGAAAGGACTGCATATTATAGTGGAAAACTGGGGGGAAATAATCCAGTTCTGTGAAGTGCATCAGCTCTAGCCTTCACTCTGTTTTCTTATGTTTAGCTGCATGAGACTAGGTCTGTCTTGGTTTGCTGTTCTGAGGTGGCAACAAGGTATTCTTGTGTTGACAGGTAAATGAGATAAGGGACAGTAAATTGTGGTGTGACACTTTGAATTGAGGTTTAGTAGAACATGAATGTAATGGCTGTATAGGAATGTAATTGCATTGTTCTATTTTTGTTGAAATATCTCATGGTTTTAATTTTTTTTTAACCTCCTCAAGTAGTCAGGTAGATCTTGGACATGAACTGAGTTCTGTTCACATCATCGATAAAATGTGTTTTACTGCAAACAGGTTTTATCATGTCAGACTTCTGTTTTCAGTCTACCCCCGTGCAGACAATTTGAAGAGGGATATGGTGCCAAAAGATGAAAACAGCTAAAACTGCCTGATTGATATTATGTCATATAGCAGAAAGTCTTAAAACTATGTGTCAAGGGCTGATTAAATACAGAAGATTGAAGAAAAGGAAGATAAGAATTCAGTCACTCAAAATGTTAACATACCTTTATCAGAAGGTATGTTACATTTGCATCTAATCCATGTCAGCTCCGTGGTGCATTTATCCTACTTGTCTAATGAGTTAAGCCATCTGTCAGCAATTAAGGGGTAGGCACTGATTTTCATGTAGTGGGACACCTTATAAAGAGAGCCATTTGCTGAGGCTTCCTCTCTTAAATGGCACAGCCAAGTAGGAAATCAATCATGCTTTTCACGGGATCAGTAACCAGTGTAATGTGGGTTTTGGTATAAAACACAGCATCCAAACCAAACTCTGTCAGTGTGCAGTGCATCACTGGGGCATGGTGCACAGGTATAAAGGTGATAACAATTTAAGTTCCATTTGAGCAGATAAGTCATATCACAAGTAGTTGGATAGGACTTCATTCTTGTAAAAGAGTTAGAGGCATGGGTTCTTCACTCTGATGTTCTTAATGTAATGTGCTTTAGAAATGGGAATGTAAATATTTTTCAACAAAAAAATTTCACCTGAATAGCCTGCTTGGGATTTTGATCAGTAGTAGGCAAGAAGACTGTTTGTTAATTAGTGTGTTTGTTGGATCTTTTGTTGGAGTGAGTTTAACACAAATGAAAGGAAGGAGCTTGGTAACAATTAGGACTGTATTCTCTTTCCAAAAGGTGCTCCAGCCCACGCAAGCAGTGGCAGTGCAGATTTCACTCAGAACTGTGTGTTGGCACTGTGCTGTTTGTCAGAGGCTCCTCTCCTGCTGCTCTTCCCATCAGCTCTGTTTAGGGCTGTCCAGATGATGCCTCATGAACCTGTCAGTGATGGCCATCAGTACAGAATTGATTTGATGGTTTCATTTGGTGGAAAAAGTATTTCATTCTCAGCTGTCTTTGTAATTCTTTGGGTAAGAACAGCTCTGTCTGTGCTGTATTTGCACTGTTTTAGTGCTGCCAGCACTTCATCTTCAGGGACAAAGGCACATGTTTAGTGTAGACAAAGAAGATAACAATTTTTATGATAGAATTCATGCTTTGCCCTGATGTTTTTTTTAGCCATAGATACTACTGAGTTAAGCCATTTCTTCTTAAAAAGAAATCAAAATGTAAACAGATATAAACAGCAAGGTTTAATAACCTCTGTCATGTGCATTCCTGGAAATACTTCCCTTGCTCTTAGTTAGCAATCAATATTTAATTCTTTTACAGTTTGGTCTTTAAGTCCTGATATCATCCAGGACAAAGCAAAAAGTTTTAAGGTCAGTTACAAAAAGGAGTTGTTTTGAAAGTATACTATTTGAAATTATTTAAATTATTTTCTGTACTTGAAGAGTTGTCTCATCAGTAGTAGTTCATGTTGTACCATCTCCTGTAGCAGAGTATTCAGTGAGCAGCTGCATCTGCATCAATGTGCTGAAGCTGAAGGTGTTCTCAGTGTGTTTTCCAGCATTTTGTCTGCTCTGTTTAAAAACAAACAAAACCAAACCCCAAAGCACAACAGCAGAACTGAAAGTCCTGTAGTTTATTTCTGAAATTGCCATGTTCCTGGTTGGTTTTGGATCTTTATTTAGAGCTGTGGATTGATCCTGTGTGTTCCCTTACAGACTTGCTTTAGTGTAAACAATCCAAACCCTTTTAAGTCAATGCAAACTCATTTTACTGTGTGTGATCTTTGGGTTGGTGCACTTACCTGTTATTTGCTTTGTGACTAACTTAAGCTATGAAAGCAACAAAAGGTTTTCTCTTACTCAGTGATGCAATACAAGCAAAATTGCAAACTCCATATATTCCATTTTAAGATAAGAATGTGATGTCAGTGTTTTAATCTATATTTACAGGCACATTAGTGCATCCATTTTCTTTGTAACCTGCTGAGACAGCAGGAATCTGTGCAGAGTTAACTCTTTAGAAAAACAGCCCACTTAGCTACAGGCTTAAACACTTTTCCCTAAAGTAGCTGGAGTTGAGAGCAGAAAAGAAATATTGTATGCAAAATTGAAGAGAAAAAGCTGCATTAAAGAAATTAGTTCTTCAAGTTTAGAATTTAATCTCCACTGAGTACATGACAGTGGGAAGATGCAGTAAAGTTGGAGAAATTTGCAGCAGTTGTCTGGCAGTAGTTCAGAAGGTGCAGAACATAGCAGTGAGAAGGGCTCTCTGTTTAAACTCTGCTTGTGAGGTTGAGGAATCCATTCATCTTTGATAAAAAGGGATTTACTTTTGCAGAGGGTTACACCAAGAGTAGTTGGTGTACCTGTCTACTCCCAAAATACCCAGGTGTGGGGTGAAGGGAGGGTAATGGTGTGCTTGTTTGTTCTCTGGCTGTTCCATGGGCTGCAGTTGCCTTTCATGCACATTTATTTTGCAGGGAGCTGTGACTGCTGTCCCCAGCAGTGCAGCAGCCTCTCCCTGCTGGCCTGGATGGCTCTTGCACACCCTGATGTGTGTGATGGGATTCCCTGCGTTCAAGCAGCTGATGTGATGGCTGTGTGTTCTGCCCTTTGACACTGAATTGGGATCAAGATTCCTAAAAGCAGCATGAGCTAGGGGAAAGCACTTGGAACACATGCTGCCTCCAAGGGCTGTTTCTCATTTTCCATGAGGCAAGGTTTGTCTTACTAAGAGAATTCATTAGGGTGTGAATTCATTAGAAGTGACTCTGAAAAGAATCTCTGGGACAGTGTAAAACTGGAGCCTGGATTGCAGGTCAGCTGGGACTGGGAGGTTCCTAAAGTGTTAGAGTGTGAGCCAGGCTTTGATTCCTTGCTAATCAGAACTAGCTAGCAAGCTCTCTGCTCTTCCCTGGGGAAGATAGCTCCTGTGTTCTGGGTAAACAGAAGCCTAAGATAAGCCTAAGTTAAGAATAAGCTTCCATAACAGCTAACTATGGATATTTTATCATGAAAATATTGATGTGTTTCATTGCTTTGGGCAACTGCTGCTTAGAGAGGATTTGAGTCTTTCAACGGTATTCCTAAAAATAAAATTATCTAAGCTCTTCAGAGTAAAACAGATTATCCTTTATGTTATATGTATTTAAGCAACGCTTTTTCTTGTTACTGAACAAAAATTTTTATTCTTCCTGCTTCTATGAATAGGCACCTCTAATTTTGCCATATGAATGGGAAACCTCCTGCCTCTCCTCAGCAGTAGCAGGTGTAGGCACTCAGGAGAAAGTCTATGCACATAAAGTATGTGTATTCACAGACATGACCTTGCAATGGTCCCAGATTACACAGACTGTGATATACCCTGGTTCACTCTTGGTCCCATGCAAAAGAATGTATGTTTTAAAAAATAGGGCACATTACCCATAGGTACCATCTGAGAAAACCAACATGTCCTGTAGTAGAATCCCTAAAATATCCTCTTGTGAACCTTTAATAAGTTGCTTTTTTGTACTGCCCTGTCTCTCCTCTGCCCTGAATACCTTTAATTAGCTCTAATTAAGTGAAGCCACTGCAGCAGAGTCCAGATAGAAGGCAATGTATCTGGAAGCAGTGTTACCCCTTGCTGGTTCAAGCAGGCAGCTGATTCAGCCTTACAGGAAGAAAACCCAAGCCACTGCCATACTGGTCAGCCAGTCAATGCTAAAGTTCAGCTGAATGCAGTTCCTTCTTTGTACCCAAAGGGGGGCTTTGGTAGGAAGCTGGAAGTGGGACTGGATAAGGAGACCAACCTAAATGCTGTGCAAGTCCCACACTTCTTTTTTTTCTTTCCCTGGCTGGTTATCTCTGGGCCTGCAAAGATCCTCAGCCAACACAAGCTTCAGAGGACTTCTGTGAAATTCTGGGAGTCTGAATAATAGCCTGAATGCCAATCTTTAATGGCACAGGAGAAGGTTGACAGAGACATCTGCCATTTGTTCAAATAGTTTTCACATGCTTCTACTTTAATACACAATACCATCTGTTGAGCTTTCCTGCAAATGGAATTCTTCAGTCTACCCACAAACTTAATTATGGATGTGAGGATTGTAGGGGCTACCTTTTTAAATATACAGCTAGCATTTCTGAAAAAAAAATACATCTTCAGTTCTTGTTTGTGTGAATTATTTAACAGATGGCAAAAATGCATTTCCCATATTACCCTGTCCCTCCTGTGGAGGAGAGCAGTGTTTATGTGGGGCTGGGTTTTCCTGTTGACAGCATACAGCACTCCTTGGCATGCTTAAACGTGATGGGGTCTGATCCACCACTCTTTCTTCTGATTATTTATTTGATATTTAACCTATGTTAAAATGATTTACAAAGACAAGGGCCTTCATTATTTTAATGAGGGCTAAATTGCATCAAATGACTTGCAGGGTGCAGGGCCTTTTCACAGAGACCTGCCAAGGATAAGGTGATGGAACTGTAACCTGCTGACCCTTCCAAATACTGAGACTAGGAAGATAGGATTGTTCATGGAAACTCTTTCATGGAAATTAATATTAATGTGATTTAAAAAAACCTCACAAAACCAACAAGATATCCCCACGCTTTGATAAAATTCCTGCTCTTGTCTTCTGAATAATTTTTGGCTTGCTGGATGAATTCTTGTAAATTTGCTTTCAGCTGAAGTGGCTGGAGTTCGAAGGATTACTGAAGTATCTTATTTTTTATTGTCACCATGCTTCCTCTTCTACCTGATCTAATCACTATTGTTTAAGCTCTAATCTGGCTATTATGTGTCTGAGATTGACATGAGGGCTGAGAAGAAGAGAGCAGACTGTCAAAACCAGCTGTCAGCACAGATAGGAAGAGTGTGAAATTGAAATAAAACTAGAATAGCCACAGCATCTGTTCAAAGATTTTGGAGAATTTGACCAGTTGGCATCCACTCAGCCCCAGCTGAGTGACAGCATTTAATATCAGTCAGACACTTTTGTCTTTCATCTGTATGACTCATATAATGTCAGGTGCTGTGCAGTGAAGAAAAAAGCTTTAAAATTACAGAGAACTTAAATCTAACAGTTGAGCCAACAGGTGGTTGGAAATATGACAGTGGTTCCTGTATTCTGAGGGCAGGAATGCTTGAGAAGATATTTAACTTGGGCCTTTGGAGAGACTATGAGCTTTATCTCTACTGATAAACGATACATTTATCAATGGATAAGCAAATTAGGTCAGCAGGTGTCCTGTATCCGATATTTCATTGCTCAGTAACCTCTTCCTGCCACTCAGAGATGTTGGACAAACAGGACACACGTTTTCTGAAAGAACTTGAAGTCTTGCAAAGCAATCTGCAAAATGTAAAATATTTGGGATTGGAGAACTCAGCTATGAGAATGTTTGTAAGTTGAATTCCCTTTTACCACTGGTCTGAGATATCCAGTCATTGATAGAAAAGAGCACCCAATTGACTCACCCAGCAGCAGCAAGAGGTGAATGAAAGGCTTGGAGAAATTCCATTGAGTTACTTGGTTCTTCATTTGGTCTCTTCTGGAGCCTTAGTTTGGGGTTTGGATCTAGCCCTTTGTTAGTTCACCTGCTGCATTGCCTTTGATTGTCTGTATTTCCTCTGGCTAATGTGTAAGATGCCAATCCTTCTTTTATTGCAGCTCTTTCTGTCTGGTCCTTTCTTCTGTCCTTTTGGACATTTTTCTATTATTTACTCAATCTTTCCTCTCCTCCAGCACCAGTTTATATACAAACATATTCTCTCTAAAAACTTTTTATATTTTGTGCTGTAAGGTCTTAGTAGAGAATTACTGTTCACCACTTCATTCTGTGCTTAGATATTGACCTTTATGAGAATTTTCCTCTCTGTTACCATCTCATTTCACTTACTCAACAATTGCACAAAGCAGCCTAAATGTTAACAAAGAAAAAGTGGCTTTGCCCATTTTGTCACCTGAATCAGTTGCAAAAAGTTAAAGACAGTTTTCATCCATGTCTGTTCCATTCTTCTCACTGTGCTGGCAGGAGAGTTTTAGGCAAAATGGAGGTAAGGTTTGGGGGGTAAGGAGGAGCTTTGTGGAAATTGAGGTTTGTGTAACCTGTGAGCCTTGACAAGTCTAACACTATCTGGAAATTGAGCTTTGCAAGATTTGCCTGAATATTGGTCAGTTCTATGTCCTTTAGCATATGTTTTTCCTCAGTTTGCATCTCTCACTATATTACAAGGACTAGCAATAAAAAAATTAGATATTTGATATAAGCTATAGGAGATCTTTTAGTACTTTTAAGCTATTCTGAAAGATATTTCTACCATTGCTCATGCTTGCCTTCAGATCCACTACATCCTGGGCCTCAAGGATAATAAAGCACACATTTTTCATTCTTGTGTAAATGTGTTTTCTGCTTCAAATGATTTGTCAGGGGTCTTTTTTGGAAAACAAGCTTTCTCCTTGGCAAAATGACTGCTTCATGCCTCACAGCTATTCTTTGGTATCAGGAAAGAATCTAGCTAGAATTAATCTGATTGACATCTTGCTGACAGACACATCAAAAGGGCTGGAAAAGATGTCATAATCTTTGGTTATGTAAATATCTGAATCAAGATGGCTCTGAGGCAAACTGCAGAGCAGATGATAATATAGCCTTTCTATACTGCATCAACAATCATTTTGACAGATGAATTTGAATGCTAATATTTCATGAAAAGCATTTTGGGAAGGAGGGGAGAAGATGTTGTCTGCAGTATGCAAACTTATCACCAAAATACATCTTCATTTTGGTAAACTAGGAGCATTTTTCAGTTCTCTTTGGCTTTTCCATAACAAATTGTTAATCTTTTCTGTCATCACTTCTTTTGTTCATAGCTGCTTTTCTAGTCCTTCCCTGTTCAGAAATTGTGCAAAAAGCAAAGAGGAGAGAGCCTGGATTTGGAGTGTGCCTTAGCAGTGTGGGGGCACTGCTGATGGATGGGTGATGCTTCTCTGAAATTTTCACTGCTGTGCTGCTGGTTGGGGCTCTGTGGTGAGGGCAATGTTCATCTGCTGAAGGATGCCTTGTGTCACTTCACATCAAGTCCTCAGCACTACCAGTCCTTCTCCAGTGTAATTTATGACTGGTAAAAATCATTGGTGAATTTTCTTGTCACGTGGCAATAATCTGAGAAATGAACACTTGAGGGGTCCTCAGAAGGGGTTGGCTTTATTTTACTGGGAATAGGACAGCAAGCAGTGATCGTGCACGGTGGCCATGGAGGTGGAGCCTGGCCAAGAGGAGGGAACTCTCCTGTTGTGTTTCACAGTGAACAAACACCTCTTTGTGGCACCTTGCTCCTGCAGGTGACACTTAGCACTGAGCATCCTTTCTGCCACCTGTAGCTGCCAAGCATTTCCTCTTGGTTATTTCTCTGTGGGCTTCCCTGTGCCCGTGGGACAGAATTGGGATAGTGTGTTTCTGTGGAAATCCTTGAATAGGAGGAGAAATCAAACCTGTTTCCTTTCTCATTCCTCCCAGACATACAAACCTGAATTCAAAATCAAGTGGCTTTGCTAGAGAGGCCTGAGATAAATGAATGGTATTGTAAATCCCACTGCATCAACTTAAAACAAAACCTCTAAGAATTGTACAAATGGGAGTAGCAATTTGAAGTTGTTTGTAATTGCAGCCAAAGGAATTATTTTAATTTGCAAAATTGAGCTAAATAGTCACAACTTTCCTCCTCCTTGCTTTCCTTGATTGTCTTTCAAGAGTTGACAGAAGAACAATCTTGTGGGAGGTAATGTTTGTCCTGCATTGTCAGGATTTAAAGTGTGACAACAGAAAAACCAAGCATTGTAATCTGATCACTAGTTTAATTAATAGAAATAGGAAAAGAGATATTTTGCTCTACCATTCAATAGCACTGTTTGCCAAAAATGTTGTTATTCATCAGTTATAAAGATTACAGATTCTGTGAGGTACTGAATATCTGAGAAATCATCGCTCTTATTTGAGAAATTTTAAAGGCTGGTCTAGAAATACCCTTAAAAACCCAAAATACAGACCAGGGGTCTAGGCTGGAACAGGATCTCACCCAAGCTGAGGAAGAGGAGCAATGCTGTGTCTGTATGAGAAGGCTGCTGAGCTGTGTGAAAAATGATGCTGCAGTTCAGCAGCAAATTGTGGGATCCTTCAGTGCTCTGGCAGTAAATGAATTAGGCACAGTATAGTCCAGGTGGGAGCAGATCT
The DNA here is from genome assembly GCA_013398995.1 of Alaudala cheleensis. Taxonomy (NCBI): domain Eukaryota; kingdom Metazoa; phylum Chordata; class Aves; order Passeriformes; family Alaudidae; genus Alaudala; species Alaudala cheleensis. The sequence goes on from VWYE01007249.1 coordinate 97,002, forward strand.
GCAGAGCAGGAAGGACCTGGCAGGAGTTTGGACCTTGCTTTAAACTACTTTTGCTGTGGTTGTATAGACTAATTGCCATCTAGTAGCCAAGTGAGCTTGGCCTGGTGTCAGGGAGCAGTTTCTCCTTAGCATCCTCTGAGAGGGCCTCTGGTGACACTGCTCTGGTGTCACAGCACTGTCACATCAGGTGGGACAGCTGAGGGGTTTGCATCCTCTGAGAGGGGCTCTGGTGACAGTGCTGCAGGAGCAGGTGTCACAGCAGTGGGACAGCTGGGGGCATCCCAAGGGCCCTGCTGATCCTAAGCAGTGCTAATGTGGGCACTTGCTGCTCCTGAAGGTCCTTTCTGGAGTCCTCCCTGAGGAGCAGAGCAGCAGTGTGGGACATGGCTGCCACAGAGGTCTGGTTTTGTGGGGATTTTTTTTGGTTTGTGTGGGGATTTTTATGTTGGTTTTTTTTTCCTGTGGTAGGAGAGACATGATTTCATTTTAATTGAGTTGCCTCTAATGCTGATTGTGAGCCACTTTCTAAGAACAGTCTGGAAGGTTTTCCAGCTCCTTCCAGCTCCTCTGATTCTGCCATGGGGACTTAATGAATGATAAAGCATTTTAATAAGCAACTTGCAGCTGTGCATCTCCACTTGAGCTGTTAATGCTCATTCTTGATATCCAGGCTACTTACAAAACTTGGTTTTAGCCAGATGTTCTAGTGAGGTTCTTTTTATACTAGAATCTCAGCAGGAGAGAAAGGACATTAGGATTCCCCTATGCTGTATTCAGAATCTACTGGAATGCATAATTTTTATCAAGAGTACCATTACTTTTTATTTCCACGGATTTCTTTATGTAGCACTTCAGGTCTCAGATATGCTGAGGGACAAAACAAGTTAAACTTGCACTTTTGCATTTTATTTTTGTCATCCCTTCCTTTCAGTTGTTGATGCAGGTGACACCACTGGGACCTGCTGAACAGCCCAGGATAAATGATGGCTATTTACAAATAAGTGAAAGTGAGCACTTACCTGTTTGGGAGATAAGTCACCTTGGCTGCCATCTGTTGTTCTCAAAGGGATGTCTGCTATTTATTCCTATAGCAACTGCATTTTGTGCCTCTGAGAGCTCTTTAAAATCATATCAATAAAGCTGCTTTGTTTTGAATCTATAAAGCATCAGAGAGGTCACAGCCCTGATAATACTTTCTGCCTTTTAATGTTCATCCAGTCATCCTTTGGAAAAAAACAAATGAGGTTGGGTACCTTGCAGGGAATATTTTGAGATAAGATTGGCATCTCTCCCCCCAACTTTTAAATCAAAAATTTCTTTGATATATCAAAATAGGTCATGGGAGATATGTTAAAAATACAACTTTTCCCCTCAGTGCACTTTTTGTTACTGCCTTTCTGCATATGTGTGTTCTGCTTGAGGTCTAACGTTCCTGCCCTCCAGCAGCAGGGACATGCAGAGAGAATGTCAAATCTCTTGCTGCCAAATGATAATGGAGATTTTCTTTAGCTCAGGAGAGAGGTCTTTGAGGATCTGAATGTTTTCTCTTGAAGTCAAAGCAGGGGCAGGTTTCAGAAAGAGGGGCTGCATCTGACACCAAAGCTGTGTTATTTTTAGATGTCAGTGTACATCCCACCTCTGTAATGACAATTTCCCTGAGGGGCTCTGAATCTATGCATCACTTCACTTTTGAACAAATGGAGTTTTACACAAGCTGAAGTTTTATGAAAACCTGCCTCTTTCTGCCTCTTCCTTCCTGGGAGGAAAAGACAAGACCTCCTGCAAGCTCCCTGCCCTCTCTATCTTCTGCTTAGTGGGCCATGACAGTGTGTCAGTGGTGTGTCAGATCACTGGCAGAGTAATGAGCATGTGAAAAACACTTAAAATGTTGTGACTGCCAGATGTGGTGCTCAGATTTATTCTGCTGGCATCTCATATGAAATCGGAACACTGCATTCCACCAACACTGCTTTAGTGTTACTATAAGTTAATCAGAAGTTTCAGAATTGGTGCTTCTGTGGGGGTTTATTTTGTTTTGTTGGTTTACTTTATGTGATTTTTCTTGTTTTGATAGAAGTATGTATGGGCTGAACTGTTTTGTTTGCTACAAAATACAAATTCCTCTTTGAATTATTTAGGTCTGTTCCTATGAATGAAACCAATTGACAACCTGTGGATATTTTGCAGGTGGGACAACAAAGAACCAAATTTTTATATTTAGAAAAGGAAGGTGATGTGCAAGGAAGTATTTCAAACAGTGAAGTACTGGTCTCTGTGTAGTGCACAAAAACTAAGGTTTCCTACTTAAGTGGAAGTTGTTAAGCCTCTGGGAATAAAACCTGATATTTACATTGGCAATTATAGGATTGACAAGGTTTTGACATTTGCAGAGACATTATGGAATTTGTTATGGTTTGTTTCTTTAATCTGCTTTCTAGATATTTTTCCTTCTCCCCTCCTCATAGAAATTGTGACTAATGACTTGTGCAAAATGATCAGTGAGCAAATTAATCTTCTCTAGACAGTCTCAAAAGTAATTTTTTTAGCTTGTTGAAGCTGTTGGAGCAAAAGCTTGTGAGGGGAAAATGGGATGCAGAAATGTTTCTGTCCTTTGCCTTTCCTTTGGGCCATTTAATCATTAAAAGGGAAGGGACATCATTGTCACTCCAGGGCAGTGGTGCCAGGGGCCCATGGCTGTTCTGAGACCCCTCTGCAGGGATGGGAGGGACAGCAGGGAGGGCTGGGAGCTGGCTCCTGGTGTTTTGCAGGTGTTCATCCTCTGACAGATTCCTTCCCAGAAACAACACTCACGTCTGAGAGCAAGAGAAACCTGTTTCCATGCTGCTGTGTCTGACACTGAGCACTTGTGGGATGGTTTGGAACATTCTCTCTCTATTCGTGTTCAAGAGTTACAAGATGAAACATCTGCCTTTTAACCATTTCCTTTTCCAGTCTAAAATTAGTCACTGTGTCTTGCATTGCACCAGTCAGCAACTAAAGAGAGTTTCTATTCTGAGTTGGTGCAATGCTTTAGTCCAGTGCTTTTGACTGCTGAACATACTTTGAAAATTATTTCAATAAATTGTTGAAATGTTGGGGGAAAACTGTCCCAAGCTTTATCTCTGCTGAAGCTCTCAGTGCAGCCTCTATGATGTGATGCTGCATTCCACCACTTCAAATTTTTAAATGTTTACCACTGTCAATTTTAAATTTAAAGTTTTAAAACTCCTTTAAATATATTGACTCCATAGAGGAGTGTGGCAAAATATGCTTTGCATTCATGAGTGCTTTAGAAGCATTTATTCCATTCAGTCATACACATTTTTGTGTTGGTAAACATTTAGTGGAGTTAATAGGTGTAAAAATAACAATAGGAAGTTTTTTTTCTTGTGGTTTGAAATGTACTTGGATATTTCAGACTAGAATGGCCACAACTGCAGCTTACTCCTTACTTCTGGGAAGGAGCTGTATAAAAAGAAGAGATTTGGTCCTCTAAAGGGATACCAGAAACTTTGACACAGCCCATGTTGCACCCAGGATGTGCAGACATTTACTGTTACAAAAAATGGAGTAGATACTTCTATGCTCTTATTACTTTTTGTTCAGTCTCTGACTTTATAAAGAAGAATCACCTAACAAAATCTTATTAGTGTTGAAAATAAAAATGTAAGATTGACCCAAGTCAGACTTGTAGCAAAGCAGAGAAGATGGCATTGCCTCACATTAACTGACAGCCTGTATTGATGGGATCTCTTGCTAAATGAGTTGTACATCTCATGGTCTTACCTTCATTAACTGGGACCTAATCTCATTTTGGGTAACACATCCTAGTGCATAAGATGGAGGAAGAAAGAAGCTTTCAGTCTGTTCTAGAACAGACTCTTGGCCCTGCATTGCTGTAGAGGTCTTTTTTTCAGGTGCAGAACTTCTTTCCCTTATCTCTGCTTTAGTTTTTTTTTTTTTTTAATGAGGTAATCTCAAGATTAGTTTCAAGTAGTTTATTTGTAGTAAATCTCCTGTGCTGAAATGTTGATCTGAGTTGTGTCCCTAAATGGAAGGCGTGACACTGGAGATCTAATTGTCATTGATTTTTAATTAGCTTATTCAGCATAGTATATTATTTCTAGTTCTTTTGATTTGTAAAATGCCAGGTCAGTAAATAAGCACAGGTTTCAGGATGCTGTATCTAACATTCCTTTCCAGATAAGTTATTCTGTATTGCAACATGGATTGTTTAATCTTTAAATCACCACCCTGAACAGCTGGTGTGAATTTTGGGAAAGATTCAAGGGAGGCTTTGTTACCTGCTGTTAAATAAATATTGAAGATTTTTCTTAGTAGTGCTGCTGCTTTCCTACAGGTGAAAATGCCCTTTCAAGTAACAGAGAACAATGCCTGAGAATATTTATACTAAAACAAGATGTAAAGGACAAATCAAATATCCCATATTTCTTTTACTGTTGTAATTCATGTAAGAAACTGTCTTGCAGGTTAAAACCCTAAGGAGAGAGGAATCTCAGCTTTACTATCAGTGATCTGTTCTTGATCCCCATTTTCATGGGCTGTTCCTAGGTCCAGTGTTTTAAGATTTGAGGGAGAAGGATTCTGCAGTCAGGAGTTTTGTTAACCATGATCTTCTCCAGAGAAGACTTTCCTGTTTCCAAGTCCTGACCTTTTCAGTTCATCCTGCCAGATGTTCTGTTTCCTTGCTAACTTGGAAGTGCTGTATCATAAGTTTATTTTTGAGCATTTAAACAGAAAACTTGTATTTGTCTTCTGGTTGCTGTAGTCCACTATTTTTGGAATAATTTATTTCACTGTTGTGCTTGTCTTGTTTCAGGTTAATTGTCTTCCTTCTCTGTTTAAATCTTTGGTTTATGAGGGCCTGTTCTTGTAACAGTTCCACTGGATTCAGATGTAGGGGATTTGTTTACACTTATTAGAGGAAGAAATTAAAAGTGTGACTTGATCAAAGTAAAGCTCTTCTGAAAAAATAAACAAAAAAAAGAAATGAATTTCCAAGTAGCATTTAGTGTGGCCAAGAGTAAATTGATTTCCATGTTCAACTACCTAAATAGTAAATATAAAAATTATAAATCATGTGAATGTATTGCCTGGGAAAATTGTGCATTCACTGGAGGTTTCCACAAACCAGACTGGCATTTGTCTTGCTGCCTTTTATTTGCATGCAAGTTCTCTGTTGTATCTGTCACATACTCAACCATTTAGGTACTTTGCTGGCTGGCACAGTGTGCAAATTATTCTAAACTACTCAAACATCACTATTATTTAGATCCACCTAATATGTACCTTGCACAGAATTCTGTGTTCCTAAGTGTGATTTTATCAGCATTTCATGTATTTCTGGCATTTTAAAGGGATCATAAAATAGGTAGAAATTATATGCTAGCTTTAAGTTTTTCACAGTGACTGATGTTTAAAAAAAATCCCCTTTCAGCACAAATTAGCATAAGCATGTGCATCAGAGGGGATACTTGGGGAATGCAATGTTATTTGAAACATTTTTGTGTTTGCACAACCAAGGTGTAGCTCCTTCCTCATGCACATACTTGTATCAAACTTGCTCCTGTAGGTGTTCCTAGGTTTATATTAAACATTCATAGCAGTATTAACAGTCATTTTGAAAGAAAGTTGAGTGGGATTGCTTGTAAAAAAGCTGCACTGAGGAACAGTAGTTTTGAACCAGTTTAAAATCCAAGCCTTGTTTCCAGGAAAGTGCTTCAGAAACATTCAGAAACATGTCTCCTTGTACTGTTGGAGTTTGTTCACATAAACATTGGATAGCTGTCATTGATTTGATGATAAATACTGATATTGATGTGAGAAAACACCCACAGTTTCCTCTTCTCTATTCTTCAGTAGCAATTATTGGCTTTGGGATTATGGCAAGTTAACAAAAAATCTCTTGTGTCTTGAGCAGCTGCAGCAGGGTTGTATTTCAGAGACAAGAACATGAAGGGACATAGTCTGATTGGTTTTGCCTTTGGTTCATAGACCAAATCTCATGGGAGATTTTTCCTGTATAAATTTATTTATTTTGACAATTCAAAATTCCTGATAGTCTTTTCCAATATCTAAGGGGAAAAGTCACCTTCTCTTTTTTCACACATGGAGATGAACTTAAAAAATGTCTGAATAATCTGTTTTTACAACCTCAGATCTTCCTGTCTGTAGGCAAAGGAATATTTTGGAGTCACATATTTTTGCTATCATTTATTGTCCCAGCACTGGAGCAGTTTTGCTTTTGTCTGAATGATCTGATTTGATCTAATCTGTTCTGTCGTTTTATATTGAGATTAACAAGCCATACACCTTCAGGCATAGGGCAGATCTACAGCAGCAGAGCCCAAATGAACTTGAACACAGGGTCAATCAGCTGCACAAAATACATCACACAGTTATTCCAAGGCTCATGCTGTGCCTGTAATTGCCCCTTGTTCTGTCATTAGAGCTCCCCTACAAGTCATTATTTTGAGTCAGCAGAGCTGCAGGGAACAGTCAGCCTGATGGTTAGTGTAGTGCTGAAGAGATAATATAAATACCTCCCAAAACAGAACTACAAGGGGCAGGTATTCAGATTAAACCTATCAAATGGCAAGTTGGTTAGCCCCTTTTTGACTCTGAATTAAAACAGTCCCTAAATGTACCCACAAAGCTCCAGTAAGGCTGTGTATTCACTTGGCCCCTTGAAATGGTGATTCTCTTTCACTTAGTGTTTCCCAAAGCATACATAGAAACTGGGCAGCAATTGTGCCATTTTATGAAAACCTTCTTGAATGAACACTAAAGACATGGAACTGCTGTTTTGGAGGTGCTGCCCTGTCTTCTTGCATAAATCTTACAATTACTCCTGTGCTAAGTGTGTTTGCATAAGTGGTTTTCCTACTCAGCCTGTACGAGGGTCCTGTGAGCAGGTGCTGGACACATCAGTGACATTCATTATACATGCAAACAGTTTGATTTTTAATTACAAATTCAAAGCGGTTACTGGTGTGGGAGAGGGACACATGGACCAAGTACTGCAAGGCATTGGTGTGATGGAAGAATCTAAGAGAATGGCACACAAGGTGTGCATGTTCTCGGGGAAGATAATTCCCTTGTGTTCTGGTTACAGTCAGCAGAGAGCCCTTCATGGAGGTGTTCAGAGAACATCCATCATACAATTACAGAATCTTTTAGCTTTGAAAAGAGCTTTGAGACCACCAAGTCCAACTGTTCACGCAGCACTGCTGAGTCCACCACTAAAGCCTGTCCCCAAGTCCCACGTGTACACAACACCTCTGGGGATGGGGACTCCAGCACTTCCCTGGGCAGCCTCTTCCAGTTCCTGACAAACCCTGCGGTGAAGGAGTTTTTACTAAAATCCAATCTAAATCTCTCCTGGTGCAGCTTGAGGCTGTTTCCTTTTCATCTTCCTCTGTTGACTGTGGAAGAGAATCAGGGACTATGAAATCCCCAAAGTTCCAGCTAGGCTGTGAGAGCCTCAGTTTCATTCTCAAAAGAAATGGGAAGACTCAACACAGAGACTGTGAATTTCAGGAAGAATGGCACTGTAAAATTTAGAGAATTAGCAGATGAGAACTGAAGCTTTCTAGACAAGTGAAGGACAGAGATATGTGATTAACTGGTGCATTCATGTTTCTTAACATAGAAAATATATTCACAAAGTCACAATGAACACCCATTATCCTCCAGAAAAATTTGGATAGAAGCTATAGACTTTTTGGCAAATTAGTCCCCAGAATCCACACTTGGATAAAATTGTCAACCAGTGATTACTTCTTACTGTTGTAATCACAAAAGTGGGCATTATTTGAATTATACTAAAGCTAGGCACAAGTTTCCAGACTGAAAATAATAATGTGGATTTGCTGGTGCTGCTGAACTTGATGGTCTCTCTGCAGTCTTACTCATAACAAATGGGTACATAGTTGTGACAAAACCAAGTTTATAAAGAAATGCAATCTTACTTCACCACATAATAAATACCATTTTTCACTGTTCTACAATAAATGGTAAACCAACCAAATCCCAGCTGGAAAACTGAAATACAGAGTGGCATTTAAGCTGTTCTTCTTCTAGTGATTTCTTTGAGCACAGGGTTTTGTCCATAAGGCTTCATTAGTCTTGTATATTTGCAGAAAAAATGCAGCTCATGTGCAGCCAGTTAAGAACAGGATTAGATTTACTGAGATTATCATTTGTAAAGATGGTCCTTTCTACATGGATCCTGATTCCAGGAGGATCTACAGGAGGCATGGAGGAAAACCAACACTCAGATTTTAAATAGAAATTAAATAAGATGTGATTGGAATGCAAATTCATGATGACTTTGAAGCAGTACTACTTCATGCAAGTGGAAGCTCCCTGAGAAGGAGCTGGTTGTGTCCCAAGGACAGGCACAGGTGTCAGTCATCACAGAGTCACCTACAGTGTGGTCAAACCCAATCCTTCAAAAATGGCGGCTCTTTTCTGCCTAGAATATGACATTATTTTAAAGCCTTGATATTTAAAAAAATATATATAATAATTTATCTTGGCTGGTCTCAGGCCCATAGTGAATGTAATTCCAGCCAGGGGCCGGCCCCTTGGCAGGACCCAAACTGGCACCGCCCCACAGAGCGGCCGGGCTGGCTGCTCCCTGTGCCCAGGCTGTTCCCTGTGTCCTGGATGTTCCCTGTTCCCAGGCTGTTCCCTGTTCCCAGGCTGGCCTCTTCCCTGTTCTCAGGCTGTTTTCTGTTCCCAGGCCAGAAGAAAAAANATATAAAATAATTTATCTTGACCCCACAGAGGGGCCGGGCTGCCTGCTCCCTGTGCCCAGGCTGTTTGTTCCCTGTGTCCAGGCTGTTCCCAGGCCAGAAGAAAAAAAACACTTTTCCTGAGCTTGTTCATCTTAAAATGTGAATCTCACAGAGGCACATTCAGCTCTTTAATTGGTTTAACGGGTTGCCAATATTCAAACCAGCCACTGATTGGTTTTGTCAGGCACAGAGGAAGCTGCCAGCAGCTTCTCTTAGAAAAATCATTTCCCTGGGTGGCTTCTTCCCTCCTCACCAAATGTCAATTAATGCAGAACCAGCACAGATATGTAGATGTAAAAAGCTGATTGTTCATAGCACACATTCAACAAATGTTCTTGTCTTTAGGCTTTGAAAACCAACCAAACAAAAAGGCAAATATTTGTTCTCTAGTAAGTTTTTGTATCAAGCCTCCAAGTAAGCTAATGCTCTTGGCAGCTTATTTTAGCCTGGTAGCTGAACAGCTGATTTTGCACAATTCATAGGATTCTGTAATTGTTACAAAATTTATCCATAAAAAACTCATGAGGGGAAATGGAAATTATCTATATTTTATTAACTACTTTTGCAATCATAATGCATGAGAAAATCATGCTTGACTGGGATAGGAAAAAGAAATAAAAAACCTTTGCATAGTGTTTCTACTTGGAACCTTATTCATAAATATATCAAATTCCTTTGAAGAGTTGGGAATTCAGCATAATGATTATATTTTTCATTAAAATTTTTGAATTGTGATGAGAACTTAATTAAATTTAGCATGGAAAACCATAAAAATAGAGATCTATTTTAGAGCTGAGTCCATTTTTAATGACTTAACATTTTTAACGACTTAAGATGTTACAAATGCTCTGCCTTCTTGCACCCATTGGGTTGCTGATCCTATTGTGTATCAATTTATATTTCAGAAATAGGACATATTAACATTATAAAGTGTAATAAATAACACAGGAGTCTAAAATATTTCTTAACTCATGTTTCTGAACTCTTATATCTTAGACATCCTGTGCATGGGGGCAGTGAAGGTTTTCTCACTGAAACTTGACTCTTAGAGAGAAATTCTACTGAAAGCATCCTGTATAAAATAGAATGACAGAGTTTAGGACCCATGCTCAGCTAAGTTTCACATTCTGCTTTTCATACTCTGCATCACAGCAATAAATCATCTGAACTCATGCCATCCTGAACTCTTTATGGATTACTTCATTGTCTTCCTACCTGCTCCAGACTGGTCGTCATGCACTTCTTATAAAGCATTGCTCAGAAATCCAGAGGACACAGATGAGACCAGGTGTTCAGTCAAAAGAAAGGGTTCACTGCTAGGAGGGGGCACATTTGTGCCTCACAGCACTGTGAACTCCACGCTGGTGGCACAGCACTTGATGCCAAGACACATTTCTGCATTCATGTAGGCTCATTTCAGAGATTATTAGAAGACTGGAAAGGCTTTTTTTAATCAACACACAGTTGAGCAGCTCAGGCTGTGGATATTGAAGGTGGAGCTGGCTTTCCATCTATGTCTGATTTTCTGGCACTGGTCCCCTTGGAGTTTGCAGAATTGTCAGCTTCAGGAGAGACTGTGAATGAAGTTTATAGAGTCATGGCATTATAGAAGCATCAAAATGAGGCAGAATTGTTTTCCTCCACATGAGTTTCACCTCTGCCATTACAGACCACAGCAAAGACAAGAAAAAGACAAAAGAGGGAATGGATTATAGGAATGAAAAAAAAGAAAATGGGGATAAATGTAAGACACAGCATAGCCTGTAGGAAAACTAACACAGTGACATTTTGTGAGTTGCTTATAATATTTTGAATTAATGAGTGACAGGCTCTGCTGCTGGAGGAAAAGAAAAAGGAGGCTCTTAGAGACTTGAGTTTTCTGTGATCAATTGAATCTAAAAGACAGTGTGTTTCTGGGAAGACCATAAAAGATGTTTTTATGTGTGCATTTTGGAGACTTGTTTTGCCTGCCTGGCTCTGCAGACAAAAGCTGCATATTTGGATATGTAAGTGAAGTCTTCTCCATGTCACGTTATTTTTTGTAAAGAGAGATTGAATAGTGCACATGTCAAGAATGGAGAATCCTCTGCATTTTCTTTCAAGCCTTTGTGTACATGATGAGCTAGAATAACCTCCCTGAACTGAATTATCCTTCCATACTATGGTTCAGCGAATATCATTATATTTCAGCACAGCTTGAGTGATTTTTAATGCCAAAAACATCAGCAAGAAATACAAATGTTACAAAAATATTGAAACAATACCATAAAAAAACTCTGGGATCATAAATACTTTACTTTGCAAGGTCTGGAAGGTCAACATAGCTATAGTGTGGAAAATTAAAATGCTCTCTGTGTGAATGCCTTTGGGAAAAAAATAAAAAAGCAGTGTTTTAGCCTAGAAATACTGAATTCCTATCTGAAGCTGGTTACAAATAAAAGCTATTTTTCTGATTATAGAATTTGGTGAAATTAATTAGTCTATGATTTTTTGACTGTGTTAGCTGCATGTTCTTAGATATAATATAATTAAAGGATTAGAGAAGGTAGAAGATCAGTGACAGTTTTCATGTCATTGTTGCACTGCACCAGGCAATGTACATCAGCCCAAGGTTTTGACAGAATGAAATCAAATGTGTACAGGCAATACCTGATGCTTTTGACAAGCTTTGAATGTGGAGAGCTTTCCCTCTGCAGGCAGGTGTTCTGTCAGTGCACAGCCAGGCTGTCACAGTGCACAGCATCACAGGAGGGGGAGAGCAAGAGCAAAGCAGTTCTGCTGCTGATGGCTGGGGTGGAATGGAACAATTAAAATTTTACACAATCCTGTTCTCAGTTACTGCTTTTCAGCTGGAAAGTTGTCTTTGGCCATCAGTTTTAGGTCAGCAGTTGTTCTCTCCCTTGGAGGTCTTGCTTGGTTTCAGTATTCCAGTGCTCAGACATTCCCACCTGATCAACAGGCCCCTTTTAAAGAATCACTGGAAATTTGTGGAAGTGCAGCATCACAGAGTTCAGTGGCAAAGTTCACTCTGTTTCTTAGTGCACAGATGAATCATACATAGGAAAATAGGATTGGAATCAATTTTGAATGGTTTGCATGGATACAGGCTGAAAAAGAGTAAGGGTGCAAAGGTTATGGATACAAAAGGTAAGGATTCAAAAGGATTTAGCAGCACTTACTCATTGACTAAATTAATATTTAGTAACTGATTAAATAGGATTTCCTACAGTTATAACTGTGACTTAATTGTAGATTCATGGTAACAGTCTTCATACCATGATCAGTTCACACACACACACACACACACACACACACAGATGTGTTACATCTCTGTGTGTGCAAAGGTACCTCTCAGAAATGCCCTTGGATTCAGTGAAATGCTCATGGCAGATCCCTTAGTGTTTCTCAGCATGTCTGGGTTGCACCTCAAGGAGTGTGTGTGTGTGAGGAGGGTATCAGCTACAATCTGCTTTTTCAATAGACCTCCTAACAATGGGACCATTTCACCTGGGCTGTGAGTCAGGTAAACAAATTACCAAAGTTAACAAAATTATTTTTCCATCTCCTGGCAACACAGTGGTTTGTTTTCTAAGAACATAGTCTTACTGTGTCTAAAAAATTTCCCTTCTGTGTCTTTCCTGCCTAGACATCCAAATGAAGAGCTGTGAGAAGCATTCAGGAGCAAGGCTCCTAATAGGATATATTGAGATGAATATACATGCTGTACCTCAGAACAGCAGCTAAGTGAACTGTTCTACCTCAGAAATAGCCATCTTTATTTGCAGAACTATAAAAGACAACAGATTGATTTTAGCTTTTCATTCTAAGTGGATGTTTTTAATCCAAAGATGCCTTCATTCAGCCCTTGCCTTGGTTCATCTGTAAGTCCCTGCAGGAGCATTCCAGCAGCTTTGTGCAGTAATACTCACAGTGATGTGGGTAACAAGGCATGCTTTGATCTGCCCTGAGGCTGGAGGAGATGAGAAGGTGCAGCCAGAATCTTGTTCCCCATGCTGACCTGTCTGAAAGCTGGCAGCAGGATGTTGGAATGAGAGCAGTGGTGTTCCTGGCACTAAGGGAAGTGCTGTGCTGGTGCTGTGCTAGAGACACAGACAGGATAGAGCACTAGGAAGCCGTAGTTTTGTGCTTTTACATCATTCTTCACCCTGATTTAAACACCATCAGTATTTTTTTCCAATCTTACATTACAGCAACAACAGAAAAAAACCCCGTAGTTTTGGGTATAAATTGCCATGAATCATACTTTCTGAATTTGGTTGAAATCTGAGCCTTCTATAAGGCTGGCTGACCTTGTAGACAAGCAAGTAATTTAGAAATAGCATGCAGGTGTAGAATCACTTACCAAAAAGTTTTTCCCCCCTTTTTATTACCTGGAAAATGTAAGTCAATTGTTTCATGAATAGAAACTGCATTAAAGGGAATTTGAAATGAAATAGGTCTTTACAGCCTCAGAATGATCCTTTCTTTTTGCCTTAACCTCCTCGTAGTAGCACGTTTTGCAAACACTGGAAACCTTCCTGGCCTTTTAAACTAAGAACTGTAGGCAAACAGCTGATGCTGTAATATGAAGCAGAGTTTAACTTCTTCCATGGGTGCTTCTATTCTGGGTAATTATTCCAGCAGTGGGAATAACATTTGCTGCCACTGAAGGTGGAAAAAGCCAAAGGTGCAGTCTGGGTCTGGAAGCTGCCTGTGCTGCAGAAAGCAGCACACTCCTCCCAGGTACCCTGTGTCCTGTGCCAGGACAGACAGGCACATCACACTGAGCTGGCTCATCAATTACTGCAATTTGTGAAGTTGTTCTGCCAGAGGAACTTAAGTACTGCTTTCCCTTCCTGCTCAGATAAAAATTAAATCTCTGATTTGCAAAATGGAGCTGTTGGTCATTTCTAAGTAGGCTGTGACAACTGTTCAGGTTGCAATAATTGCCTCTTAGCAGAACTCACTTTCTCTCCTCTTGGGCTCATATCAGAATGTGTTGCTTACCAGCTGTATGGTGAAATTAGTGCACCAGCTGGTATATGTTTCTTTGTACCATAGAAAATTAATTATCAGTTTTTTAGATCTTGGAAGGACACAAGTAATTACTTTGCATTTCAACCTTGTGAAACCTGGGAGGTTTCATTAGGAAAATCCTGCATTTTTTCCAAATCCCATATGAAATCGATATGCATAATTATTTTAAAATGCCATGATGCTTATGCAGATGAGGGCTCTACATGGACAACAGTGATTTTATTTTTCTTGGCTTAAGATACAACAGACACTCTGAGGGGTTGAAAGCCATTGACTTCTGGTCATTACTAATTTAATAATCAGCCCTCACAGTTCCTGCAGATACAAAGGAATCTGACTTTACATGTGTAATATGCAGTGTGCAGAAAATACTTAGTGCTGTTCTCTTTGAAACCTAGAGGACAGTTATTAAAATTTTATGGGTCAAATTAAAATTTAAGATTAAAATACAAGATCAAAAGAATCAATTTTTCCCCTCAATGCTATTAGGAATAAGCCTTTTGGAATAGAGGGGCTCAATTGGCTTAAATGCCATGTCCTCCTCCTTCTCCAGAGACCTCGATTAGAAATAATCACAGCTCACTACAGGAACATAACTTTTGTATTTTTAATTTTTTTTTAAGAAAGGAACAAGCTTTTATAACTTTTTGATGTATTATGCTATTGTAGAGCCACGAAGTGTAAGTGCTGCTTGGGAGCCACAGTGGCAGTTCTTGAAGAAGCAGTTTGTTTCATGAGCAGGAGGGAAATCTGCAGTGGTGGAACTGTTCAGATGACTTGGAGGATGCCAGAGGATTTGCTTCTTTGTGAAAGCAAAGGGGAGCAAGGGGAGGCTGCTGCTGTGGCTGGCTCTGATTAATAACTATCAGAGTGCCCATTTTTCTAAGGTTTCATGCCATTAATATGTCTCCCAGTGTCAAATCTGCTTGCCATTTCTCTTGTGAGACACTTTAATAATAAACTGCAAAATCAATGGCACACAGAAGCAACCTTATAAGGAGAAAGTGCCCCGCTAACACAAAGTCACAAATCTCCTCTCTGGTTTATGTATTACTTTGCTGAAACTTCCCCATGGTGCTGTACCCTGTGTGCAGCTCAGTGTAAGAAGCTGTTTGTGCTGTTCCTGAGCAGCTGTTTGTCACTGGGAGGCACACTGAAGTCACAGGCACTTCTGTGATACACATCACGAAAGAGATGGCACAGGATTGTCCTGAGCACTGCAAGTGCTGCTGCTGACTTCAGGGAGGTTTGGTTACATCCCCACAGGCACAGCTCTGGTGTGAGGCTGTGGAGCAGTGTGCAGTGACTCTGCTGGTTGCATTCACTTCAGCAGCTGTCCCTGTGCTGGGGAAGAGACTCAAGCCAGAATGTGCTCAGGGGTTCTCCCAACCTGCAACAAATAAATAAACAATACACGTATCTGTCTGTATCTGCAAATTTTACCTTCTTCCTGCACAAACACTACGTTTATCAAAGCAAAATCTCACCAAGCTCTGCCAGTCAATAAATGGTTGTTCACCTCTTTTTATGCAAAATGTGCATGTACCTCGTTTTTTCCCATGACTTTAGGCTGAACCATGATTTGACTATTTTTTATAACTGCAGAAATGATGGGATTGATATCATGTAAAGAAAAACAGTTTTCACTAAACTGATCAACCAGGATTAAGTCTTTATCTTTCATTTATAAACCTTCAAATCCTAGGGCAATAGAAAATTAAGCTCCTTTTATTTCACTGAGGAGCTTAAGATGACTGGATGACCAGCATGAAATGCACAGTAGCATTAATTGAACAAATACAGAACTGGATTACTCCAAATCTGCAGAGAACTGCAGAATAAAGGGCATTATCAAGGATTCAGTGGCAAATTCCCCTTATTGACAAGCCTTTGTTATAACATTGAAAGAAAAGCACTGCATGAAAACCATAAGCTACAAAATTCATTAAGAAAGATCCTTTTAAAATGAGGCCTGGGAGACTCTGTCTTATCACAGAAGCTGAAACATGGCCATCTGTGGTTACAAGTTTGTCAGGCTTGTGTGTTACTGAAGCTCAATAGATGAAGAGACACTGACTATGCCAAAATGGAGATAGAGGAAATCAAAAGAACAAATAGGAGAGAAGAAAAGCATTGTTGACTCTATATACAAGGAAAGCAAGGATTGACTAGAGGAAAATCTCGGAATAAAATATATTAACACATTATAACTCCTTTAGGTTCTGTCTTTGTGTGTATAACAGCAGGGATTGCCATTACTTTCTATAGGAAGATGAAGGTCCAATGTGTCTTTCACAATATATAGAAAATAAGACACCAGTTACCAGAACAGAGGGACAAGAGCAGCAGCTGTGAAAGGATGGTTTCTCTCTTGGCAGTGATCATAGAGAGCACATGCATCACATGCCATACAAAAGTAAAACCTCAGATTTGCCATCCTTTCCCATCCAAGGACATGCAGAGGAGCAGAAAACTTGATTGTTTTTCTAGGTGGAACTAATGACCACAGATTTAATCACAGGTAGGCAGAGGATAACAGAAACTGCAATCCATTCAGCCTCTAGTTCCTTAGAGCTGATGGGAACTATTTAGGATTCAGGCAAGCTCTGGTGTACTTCACCTTTTGAATTAACATATTTGCTATTTTGTAATCCAAATGTCAGCATGTTTCATCATATTATTACTACATGACCTGCTTTCTAAGGGGATGTTTTCTAATGATAACCCAACACTGAGTGCTGCTTCTCTGAGTTTGATGGAACTGCAAGCAGCTGGTCCAGCAGAGGAAAAATAACATTTAAAGTTATTTTCAGTATTTTTAACCATAATGTCTTCCCCCACCACACTTTACTCCAGTACTTACCTTTGTCTTTGGCCTGGTAAAAAGAGATGTCACCATTCAACTGGGTGGGCTTTGAGGAGAGTTAGACAATCTGACCTGAAAAGCCCAGAAAGGGTCAGGAAGGACAGAGACTGGAAGTCTCCCTGGCTCTTTCTGTAAATGTAGTGGAAGAGGTTTTGCTTTGTTGTTGTGTAGCATTTCATGTACCAAATGGAGGTTGAACCTTCCCCTCAGTACACCTTTGGCTATAGAACAGTAGAATGTCCATTATTCTTCTCACCAAAAGTTTCCAATAAAGTGATGTTTGGTCCATGAAAGACATTTTGCAGAATACCTAAAGAACTGTAACATTCAGTGTTAGGCAGTAGGGCTTTTGTTAATTCAACAGGTATTTGAATTTAAATTTGAGAACTGTTCCTCTAGTTTATTACAGCAGGAGAAAGCAGCCAGGAGCACCTTAACAGCTGCAGTACAGTGAAAAATAAAGAATGGTAGATGATCTCTGTGGCAAGATGATGTGGGACCTGGAACATGGGGATGGGCAGAAGTATATTTGTATTTTCTGTGTTTGTATAATAGAACATGGAAGAAAGGAAAATAAATGTGACTGGGAAGTAACAGGGAGCATCTTCTCCTCACTCAGGGGCTCCTGCTGCTCGAGTGGAGGAGCTCTTAGAGGTGAAAAATGCCAGGAGACTTTTTTTGGGAAGCACCAATGTAAAATCAATATGCAGATTGATTACATTGCAACAACCAAAATGTAATCAAACAGTTTGATAACTGAATTGTCATTAGCACAGTCAGACTTCCCATTGCTCTTGAAGTCACTAATTTCACTTCAGTGGAAAATTACCCTCCTTGATGTGGTATGCAGGAGCTCATTCTTTTGATTTGCACCTAGCTATTCCCACAACAATGAAACATCAATACTCTGAATCTTTCATTTGGAAAATATTCAGTATAAAAAACTGTGCATTAGGTATCTGCTTCCTTTTTAATTCTCTAGTTCTTTAGAGTTTTCATTTCATGTATGCCTGTTTTTCATTTTGTTTTTGAAATTAGGTCTCCAGCAATCCATTATATTCTTCCTATGGCAGCAAGTTTTTTAATTGCTGACAAAGAATGTCAATTGAAGTAGCAATTAATATCTTTATTAATGAAGTAGCAATTAAGTTAATATCTTCAAACTCCATCTCCCTGCACAAATTTTTACTGAGAAGGAGAAGCCCTAAAATGTGCATTGTTTTTGGTGGGTTTGTGTTGGTTTGTCTGTTTGTGAGTTTTTTTGGGGGTTTTGTTTGGGGATTTTTTTGTAAATTTGTACAATATACTCTCATTTTTACTAAATACACTATTGAAAGGTACCAACCTAATTTAAAAAAAAGAAAACAGCTTTTACAGATGTTTACTAGAACTTTGGTAACAGTTGAATGACAATTCAGTATCTGGTGTTGACACAGTTTTCAGCTAGAATTGAAAGCTCTCATTTTCTTTTTACACATCAAGCAGATTTCTCCTTTCACAATACAAAGCATATCCTTGCAGAGACTTTGTAGATAGAAAAATGAGCATAAGATCAATAATGATGAAGTGGGCTGGCCTCAGCTGAAGGCCACAGAAAGACAAAAGAGGGGAAAGGTGAATGGAAGGAATCATTAGGAGATGGTTGTGGCAAAGGGAGTTTGAGGACATGCTAACATTGGCAGCAGTAACCCATGTTAGCACAGCTCCACAGGTACCTGCAGCACCCTGAGCAGCTCCTGAGCCCTGTCACACTCCTCTGAGCCTGCTCTGCCTGAGCTGAGCTCAGGGTGCTGCTCAGGATGCCACAGTGCTGTGGTTGGGTTGTTCCTGCTCTCCCTGACTGGCTCCTTGGATGTGGCTGAGATGTCCAGTAGTCAAAAAACCCTCTCCTGGTCTTTGGCATCAGTGCTGTTAGAAAATTACTCCAGAGGTTTTAAAAAAATCTGAAAACTTCACTTATTCTCAGAGATTCTTCAAATCTACATTGGGGGTTTGTAAATAAAGAAGTTTTCCGATTATTTTTACTATTGATTTACATAGAAAATATAAGCTTCTGAAGTGAGGAAAAGGTTGACTTGGTTCTTAGGAGTGCTGAAGTACTTGGAGAACTTCAGCTCCACAATCAGTGGTGTCTGCACCAACATTTTAATTGTAGTGCTGCTTGCTGTTTGGAGAAGGATGGTCCCCAGCTCTGAGAAAGCAGCACAGACCTTTGTGCTGAGCTCAGTTTGGAGTGAGATCCCTTGCAGGGCCGGGCTGGAGGCAGAAGCAGCAGTGAGGAGCTGCTGGCCAGGGGGAGCTGGTGCCATGCAGAGCTGCAGTGCTGCCCACACAGCACAGGCCCTGCCTGCCAGGGAACCTCAGTGCACAGAGCTGCAAAGAAAATTGCCTTTTACATTTTCGACCAAGGAAGCTACTTTGAATGCATTTGATTAAACAGAATATTTCATTTTACTGTTTTAATAATAAATCATACACACTGAATAAATGCAATATTTGTAATACCATTAAAATGTAATTTCTTTTGTACTCTGAGTGAATTACATGATAGGTGTAACACACTTTTTCTTTGTTCTTGGTAGAGTTTTAGCATGTAATTATTTTCCAATTATCTGAGTGTTCCTTGAGCATTTTAATCCTTTTTGGAAACTGTACTGAGGAGTTTCATTTCAGTGGGAGCAAGGGCTTTAAATACCACAAAGGGGGTAGGCTTAGTTCTTAGTTTTTACAGTAGAACTTATTAGTTCTTCTAACTAGTAGAACCAATTAGAACTTCTTAGTTTTCATTGATAAATAGGTCCAAAATGAATGGTCCCTAAAGACACCAGCTGGCTATTTTCAGCTGTTACAAATTCAGGATGGTACAATGCAGCCTGATGTTAATTTTCATCAAGACAGCCATGCTGGTTTGTGTTTGCTGAGACTAAAAACTGATGGTCCTGCTCTGGGCTGTGTTCTGGGTTTTAGGAATGGTGAAGATGTTGTGTATTTCACAAAGAATTAAACTGTTCTTCCTGGGAAGGGGGTCACAAATGTTGGTGTGCAGCTTTTAATGCTGCTTCTTTCCTGTTCTGTATCTTGGAATCCCTTCAGTCAATACAGAGCAAAACAAAGAGGAATATTCAAACAGCTGATTTTATTTCCATCATTACTGCAGGGATGCAAACTGGAAGTGTTTGGTTGGGGTTTTAATTTAGTTAGTTTTTTGAGAATTCCTCTAAACTGCTGAAATAGAAATGATTGTTATGAGTAAGCTTTTCCTCTTGACCAGCACAAATCCCATCTAATAACCACAGTGGTACTAAAACATTTTTATTACCAGCTCTTTGTTGATCTTTGTTGTGTGGAGGCAAGAAGAGTCCAAAAGTAAAAAATTGGAAGTGTAAAATAGAAATTCCATTGGGAAACAGAATCTGCTGACACTGGAAATGTGATAGTGATCTGCTTTGTGCTTATCTGCTCTCTGAACAGCCCAGTACCCAAACTTTGGAACATGACAGTGAGCAGCATCTTTGTTTGCCAGGCTGAATTTCTTACCACAGAGCAGTGAGAATCTTTCCTTTGCCTAAACTGAATGTGACCTGCTGGCATTTCCAACATCAGCCACCCCTGTGCTGATGCCTTTGGTCAGTGGTGCTGCAGCATCACACTGGGCATGGGGCAGTGGCTGGGGGGTGTGCAGTGTACATGGTGTGGGCAGGGGACATTCAGGGTGTGGAAGTGACAGGGGAGAACCACAGGTCTGCATGTTCTCTCTCAACTCTGCATCCACCAAACTCCAAGGAACTTGAAGTTTTTATGAGTGAAGTGCTACCTGATATGAGACTTGGCATTAGACCTTTAGCAGGTCTAATAAATTACAATATATGACAGTAAAATACTCTTTCCCTGTTGTAGGGAGTGTGAATGTTTGAAATGAGTTGATGCTGTTTCCTCACAGGTCAGAATTCTGTACTGGTGAGGTTGCTGATAAAGTTGATTGATTAATAGATTGCTTTTAAACCTTTATTTATTTAATTCTCTAATGGGATGGTGGAAGAAGGAGCTGCCTCCCACATAATATCTTTTACATCTATTTTAATTTGATTCCTAATATCCTTAGTGTTTGTAAAGCTTGTCCTCATTTTTATATTTGGGTTTGTAATCTGTTTTAGAAAATACAGAAAAATAACAACCATGTAGTTTTGCATTTCTCAGTTTGTTTATCAACATATCCAAGAAATTAGCAGATGGCATTTCTTTATTAAAGTAAAATAGGCCTTTGCAAATTCTTTATATAAGAGAAATGGAATTCTATGCAGCTTTCATTTGTAATGTTATGAAAACTCTACATTTATAAACTATAAAAGTCATGTTCACAACAAGAATGATAAGTTACAGAGCAAGGACAGCCCAGACAAAAGAACGATATTGAAATAATAATTGTATTCATAAAGATGTCAAAGCAACTTTTGGAAAGAATGAAGCTTCTTCATCTCTATTTCTAGATAAACTTCAAAATACAATTGTCATGGTTTTCAACTTTTTCAGTACCTATTCTTTTGTTTGTTTCTGTCACTGTAAAATCTTTATTTCTGTTACATTGTCATGGTCATTTGTGTTTTCGTTTTCATACTAGAGAAAGATCTTTCTAGTAGCAAGCTAGTGTTTCCTGATAGGTACTTACAAAGGAGTTAAATATTATTTTCTAAAATTGTCAATGGGTGTTAAAATGAACTATTGAATAACATAAGGAAGAAGTAACTATTTCTTTATTGTTCCTTCAGAGAACAAATACTTCAGAGAACATTCTTTTCATCATTCAAGGGCAGTCATTACTAGAATAAATAGGGATCCTTTATTCTGTCCAATGAAAAATGGAAGCATTTTATGGGATTGACACTGTCACTACAACAATGCTGCTTTTAAATAATTAGTTGTCCTTACTCAGATATGGGATCAATGACTTGGTGGATATCAAGCTGACAAGTCATCCTGTTAAATTTCAGTTTGTTAGTTCCTATTAAAAATTACTTTGATCATTCCCTCACCACTGATATATGCGTATGGAGTTCCTGATATCAGTTGGAATATTTTATTGTTGTTATTTCTGGTTTCTTTTATTGTAATTCACTTCTAAAGTGTACCTCAGTACTTCCCATGTATTTATAAACAACAGTGTTCTGAGTTTTCATTTCACTTTTCAGAGATCTTGTTACTCTACACAGGCAATGAAAAGCAGACTCTGTTGAAAATCTGTTCCGTTTTTGTTTCCCAGAACAAGATACTGAGTGCAGATTGTTTAAGGCCTGGACAGGCTCTGCACCAAGTGGCTTTTGGAGCCTGTGGGACAGATGTGTGCTCAGACACAGGAGAGGCTCCTCAGCACAGACTGGGGCCTTCCTCAGCAAGCAGAGGTACCATGGCCTGGGGGGAGGAACAAATCCAGTTCAATGCATGCAGGGACCTTCAAGCAGCTTTTGATTTACATGAGGCTGGCACTTGCATATGGAGGGATCACTCTTAGGTTATGACTGCAGACATATTCTTACCTTACCCTTTTTCATGTAGCACATGATGCACATAGGATTCACTTCCATAGAAGCAAAATTTCACTTAGATTTTTGACTTGAAGTTTTGAGTTCTGATGCTCCAAAAGACAGTCTGCTGAACTTTCCAAGTAGGTAAGAACCCTGTTGTTTCTCAGCCTCAGTCCCTTCACAGCACAGCACTTACATCCATACATCCTGTAGAAATTCCTTTAAAAAAAAAGTTGAAAAAATGTCAGTTTACTTCCATGTTTGAAGGGCAGGGGATGAGTCAAACCTTTGCAAAAGAGGTATTGCTTTAGAAATCTCTAAATCTCATTTTAGCTGCTCCTTCCAGCAGCCTGAGGTTGTTGGTTGGTCCTGACAGGGGATTCTGGCAAAGAGCCTCTATAGGAAAGAAACAAAAGGGTTCACAGAATATCACTGTGCTGGCAGTGAGCTCAAACCCACACTGCTGACTGTAAGGCCTGAAAGAGGATGAGAGTAAAGAGGATGCAGAACCAAATGACTTCCCATTGAATGTTATTTTTAACAAAAAATCAGTTAATATCAAGAAAAAAAAAATAGAAAAGTAATTTTTCCTTGCTATTCTGCCTATTGTGTCTTCACAAATGTGGGTGATGAGCTGTGAGCTACAGGTGCATGAGGACAAATTTCCCAAAAGGCTGCTCTTTTTGATACATTCCCTTTATTTCTGCTGCATTTGTCTCTGTGATCCTCAGCTAGAAGTTCAGTCCCAGGAACAAACCTGGCTGCTTGGACTAACAATTTTGATGGATGTTCCTGGCATTCAGCTGCCAATCAGATGCATGCAGATGCAAATTGGATGGTTAGATACACAAGTACTTTGATTTGTCTGTAAACTCATCTAGAGCCTGTGAAGTCTCAGTAAGGATTTTTGCAGGTGGAATTTTCACTTTTTAAAAGGACCCTGAACCTTCACTTAATGGTTGGTTGGGTCAGTTTGTTTCTGCTTACTTTCCAGATGATGAAAACCTTGCAAGCCTGAAGCTCAGCCTGAAAACATATTGCTGAGGCTAAAAATACGTGCAAAATAATGTAACAGATAAAGCTCTGAGGAAACAGATTTTATTTGACTGTCTTGATTTTCTTTTAGAATGACCTCACAAAAACATTAAATGGGAATAGCCTGGGGATGAGGCACTAAATCAATAGGTACCAGTAAATTTGTGAAATCAATTTTTTGTTTTTCACATACACAAGAATTGATGCAGTTAATGCTGTGTAACTCCCATTAATTGCTCAGGGCGACAGAAGATTTATCAATTGCTTATTGACTTCTTTGAAGCCATAGGGGGAAAATGGAAATAGCTGCAAAGGTAACTGGGTAATACAGAAGACATCCTTCCCCAGCTGATGGGTAAGAGAGGCACAGCAGATTGTCTCCTGTCACGAGCTGCTAATACAAGCAGTGGTTGTGATGGTTTGTTTATTGATCTCAGAGTGCAAAAGACTCAAGGGAATTGCAGTTTAAATCAAAACAATGCACCTTTATTGGTGTCCACAACACGATAATGCCATAGAGGGAAAAGAGAGAGAGAGAGAGAAAGAACAGAAAGAGGGGAATAGCTGCCAACAGATGAGATAAAGTCCTCGTGGCCATCTGCCAATAGATCCATCTTCTTCTGTAGGGAGATCTCGAGTTTTGCTTAATTTAGGGAGTCTTAAAGTCTTTCCAAAGCACAGGTAGTTGGCCAAAGGTGGGGCAATGGGGATGGTGTGTTGAGGGAACAGAACAGAGACAGGACAGGGACAGCACAGGCCAGCCTGGCACCAAGCACAGCCAGTGAACCCTGACCCGCCCATTGTTCCTGCACAGGTTCCNCTGCTCCTGCACAGCTTCCCATGGGAATGCACACCAGCCTTTGGTCCAGCCAACCACCTCAGCCAGGCCAGAACTCCTGTGCTGGGGTTTTAGGGTTGTTTCAGGCTCTGTTTTTGGGGTTTCAGTTGTGAGGCAGGTGAGGGATCTTTGAGCCATCTCTTACATCCCCACAATAGGTTTGGTGCCAACGTTGCTGCAGTCAGAAGCAGAAACCAAGTGACGGCAGTGGCAGGACTGTACAGGTGTGTGTGGAATCACTCCTGTCCCACCTGGGACATCCAGTTAACCTGGGAACCCTACAGGGGATGTGACAGAGGTGCTGGGGCCCTGGCACAGCTGTGCCTGCCCTGGATCCCTGGAACTGCTCAAGGCCAGCTTGGGCAGGGCTTAGAGCAGCCTGGGGCAGTGGGAGGTGTCCCTGCCATGGCAGGGGATGGCACTGGATGAGCTTTAATGTCTCTTCCAACCCCAAACATTATTTGATTTTATGGTGTGTTACTATGTAGTAGTTACTCAGTTTTTACACTCAGTTGTTTCACAGGAATTCCTGTTAAATTTAGTAGGATGACTTGTGAAGAAGTTCCTCTTCCCCACAACTAAAGGCATCTCAGCCTCACTTTGAGCATTTTTATAGTGGCCACAGGCTTCAATTTCTCTATTATAAATAGCATATTTCACATTTAACAGCTATAAAATCACTTAATGCTTTTAATGTGCCCTCTTCAGTCTTCTTACTTCCCCTGTGTATGAGGTGTGGGAGAGCTCATTAAATTTCTGAGTCAGAAAAGAGAAAACAGTAAATAAAAGTAAATATATAAATTAAAACACACCATCTGTGGTATAAACAGGGCACTCTGAAATGTTACTTAAAATTTCCATAAATGTGACACATGATAAAAAGAGCAGTAGCACAAAGCAAAAGAAGAAAAAGACTTTTAAGGCTAATAAACTTAGCACTGTAAAGTGACACCTGACACTTCAAAGTGAAAGAATGGAGAGTTATTTATGTGTTTTATCTCTTTAACAGAAAACAAATTAATAGTCTTTTTTTTCCAATAACAAATTACTTGCAAATCTAGCATACCTATATAACCTACAGTGGAGCCAAGGGTGGGAGAAGTTTTGGCATGTGCTGGTTTTATATTTTTCCTTTTTCTAAATACTGTTAAAAAAACCTTCTCAGTCATTCAGTGTCAAACTAATCTTCCTTTTAACTCCCTCCTTACTCCTCTCTGAGGAAGTAAATCCATTTAATACCCCTAGCATGAATGCAGACAAGCATCCTGCAAAGTAAGTCCATCATGGTCTTGCTTTCCATCTTTGTTCCCTGTTTTCTAGCACAGAAGCTACATTTCAACAAATTGAAAATAATCCTCTGTAACGAGATTTTAATGGTAATAAATTGCAGCTTATGCATAAAAGTAAGATCACAAATGCACAAGATGATTGGACAAAATATTCAGGGAAGTTAAATAGATTATTTGTAGTTGAGGTTTGTGTAAAAAGAATGAAGTGGTTTTCAGCATTGAAGTCATTAGGTTAGGAATCACAGCTCCAAGTCAAATTAAATTTTACAAAACAAATAGCTGGTAAAGATGCAACTTCTGTTTAAAAGGGAGAAGGTACTGACTCAGGATTAAAAATCATTAATAACATGATGCTTTATCAGCTGACTCATGAGAGTCTTGCCTCTAAACCTCATAAGCAGAAATTCCCTAAAACCCTGGATGCTGAAAAGGCAATGGAAATGATGGGGGAGGAGGAGGAGAAGCAGATTTGGCAAGCTGCATCCTGATGAGCCATTAGGCTTAGGAGTGAGGAAGCAAGAGAGTTGCAGCTGAAAGCTCTGTCAACCTGCTGAACACTTCAAAAGCAGCGAATTAAAAAAAAACCCAAACAACAAAAATCATTTCTCTTAGGAGATCCACAGCTGTGTAAATAGAAGGCCCTTACAGGCTGGGGGGTGCAGTGTGGATGTGTTCCTCCTCCAAAGGCTCATCAGGAGGTTCTTCATGGGATTGCTGGGTTCTGAGCCTCGTGTAGTGATTCTGTGACTCCCACAGTGGGCTGGGTGGATCTGGCTCCCTGAGGAAGGCAGGGTACAGGTGTGTCACAGCCCTGTCCCTGCTCCTTTGTGCTCTGGCTACCTGGGCTGAGTCCCAGCCCCAGGATGCTGCTGGGGGGAAGCTGTTGGAGCCCCAGTGCATGGCCAGGTGTTCCTGTGCTCCCCTTTCCTCCTGCCAGCAGCCTCCCCTCGCTCCATCCCTGCCCTCTGAGCTAGGAAAGAGAGGAAAAGCAGCTCAGACACTGCCCTGTGGCCTGTGAGCACACCTGGAGGGGTGAAGTGGGGGAAAAGGGAACAGGTATCACTGCTGTGAGCTTCTTTTCTGCCTTGTGGATTGTACACGTGTGGAAGTGTCAGGAGAGACACACTTGGAGTGTTTGGAGGAGGAGATGTCTCCCAGCAGAGATCTGGTGTGGGTCATTGGGGGTCTGATGGGAGCAGGCAGTGCTGGTACTGTGACACAAGACCATCTTTTTGGGATCTATCTCTATCTTGCTGCATACAATGAAGCCCTGAGCTGTGCTTTGAGCCCCTGACACGAGCAAAGCAAAAGCAGGTGAAGAGCACAGGGGTCACCATGTCCCCATGGCAGCTCAGAGCTGCTCGCCTGAGCCTGGCTCCTGAGCACTTAATTGTGCAGGAACTACTGTTTTCCATCCTGCCACTGTAACTTTCATGGACTATTTTGAGTTTAAGGAGTCCCTGCTATGGGATGCTAAAAGGCAGCTTTTGTTTTGAGGCATAAATATGTGCTTGGCAAAAGTGATGTGCAGAGTTTTGACAGTGTACTGGTAGTACATGAAAAAGAAAGGACTTGATGTTTTCCTAGAACTGAGACATTACATTTTAATAGTGAGACTGATTTGCCCAATTGAAAATTTACTGAGAAATGAGACAGAATATCCATTCCTTAATGTGCCAAAATCAAAATGGGCATATTTCAAAAGATAGAGGGTAGCTGGAATAGATATTACAGGCTCACTTCAGGAAGAAGGTGATAAAAGACTGTGGCTGTCAATATGCAGGAGGTCAGACTGGATGATGATAATGGTCCATTTCAGTTCCTAAAAATTGGTGAATCTCATAATTTCAGTAGAAATGCTGCCTCTGAATGTCGTTTGCACTGTGACCTCATCCATCTGGAGGTGTTAAGCAGTTTTAAAGTAGATGCAAGATCTACTGACTTTGTCTACTTTCTTCACTGGGACAGCAAAAAGGGCTTGTGTGGAATTAGGATTTGAAAGCTTTATTCAGAAACCTGTTTGTAAGTTTTTGGGGATGGGAGGAGGGAGCCCATCTAGCTTAGATTCTCTTATATTTTATGTTCTCAGGTCCCACACTGAAAATAATATATTCTCTGCTGAACGTAAAAGAAAAGTCACTTACATTTTTTTTCATTGTTTTTATTCAGAGACAATGTTTTTGACCCAAAGATGAAGCAGATTCTCATCTTTTGTGGCCATTTTTCACCTTGAATCTTTTCCTGTATTCTTTAAAATATTCAGACTTGCATTGAGAAGCCAAATTTTTGAAGGTGATCCTAGGTGAATAGGATTAAACAACTCAGGTCAAACTACTTACTTAATCACTGTATATTCTTCATGCAATTGGCAAGAAATTATATTTCACACAGCATTCTTTATAGTCTCAAGTTTTAGTATTCTGAGAGGAGAAAAAATGAAAGGCAAATAGCATGACCTTTTGTATCTCAATGACCTGAAACTGGAGATGGGTTGCAATTTAAATACAGAATTCAATCCTAACTTTAGGCACTTGTAAAATATGTCTGGGACATTCAAAATGGAAAAGATACAATGTAATATCCTTCCAGGGAGAAGAGCTCTGAAAATTGCCATTTTCCCTTCACACATTAAGGCACTTACTGATTAAAATTCATGAATTTGATTAAGAAAAAGTAATAATTTTTCCCAGAAGCAAAGTTCTTTTTCCTTTTATTTGTTTTATTTGTTTCTAGTGCAGGAGGGATAACTCATGTTTTGGTTTTAAGCCAGAAAAAATGCTGATTTTTTTTTACTGTTTTCATATGCAGAAATATTTCGTTTTACAAAATTATTATTAGTGACACAACTATACAATTTATACTCATAGAATGAATTCTGACAGCCAAACATCAGAACTTAATCTAATCATCAGTGTTACCAGGCAAAAAACCCCAGACTTAGCTGAGGTGTTCTCCTTGTCTGAGCATGTGCTCAGCCCCATGGGAATCAACAAAGAATTGTACCTAGAGC
Source organism: Alaudala cheleensis (assembly GCA_013398995.1). Classification (NCBI taxonomy): domain Eukaryota; kingdom Metazoa; phylum Chordata; class Aves; order Passeriformes; family Alaudidae; genus Alaudala; species Alaudala cheleensis. Next base: position 125,418 of record VWYE01007249.1, read on the forward strand.
ACAGAGTAACATCTAGGAAATGATAGCCCTGAAAGAATGACCTGCTTCCCCCTGAAATGAAACTAATTAAGACTTGCCTTGAACAGGCTGCATGGGCTGAGGTGTCAGGGGGTGCAGTGGAATATTGGGGCTTTTCCAAATTAAAGATAAAATACTCAAATCTGAGCATTGGCTTGAACTGCCTCATGCTCAGAAGTACCTGCCCTCAGTATCCTTCCAAGGTTATTAGAAAGTGCTGAGCACCTGCATTTGAAATCTCCTGATTCACTGGAAGTTCTCAGCATAGGGGTTCCACTTTCCTGTTCATGTCAAAGTCCTGACTGAAGGCAATATTTTTATGGACCAGAAGGGTGGTGCAGCTGCCAGGCAGAAGTGTGGTGTAGCTGTGATGGCACAGGCTGCCCTGAGGGATGTGAAGTGATGCAGGGGATGCAGACAGGCTCAGAGGTGTTTCAGTGCTCACTCCAAGGTGCAGCAGAACTGTGGCTGGCAGTCAGTGAAATGGAGCTGCAGTTATTGCTCCTTCCCCTCGGGAGCCAGGCAGGCTCTGTGTCCTGGGCTCACACAGCTCTGCCCACCAGCTCATCAGCAAACCTTGGGGGATTTTTCTGGCTGGAATGGAGCAAAGGCAAACATCTGGGCTCAGCAGGAGCTCCATGAACAAAGGGAAAGCTGCCAGCAGTGTTTCTAAGATACGTGTGCCTCAAGGAAGAAATCACTGCTGAAGGTGTTACAGGCAGCTCTTGCTGTTTGTTTCTCTGACATTCCATTGTCTTCATAAGATCAGCAAGGGCACTGCACCAACAAAGACAGGAATCTATTTATGCATGAACTTTCAGTGAGCTTCTTTCTTCTAGAGCATGAGATACCTGTGTATCCAGTGTCAGGGAGTTCAAGTTCTCCAAGTGAACACAGGTATTTTTGGTAAGATTTTTCTAGCCTGGATATTAGTATTTTTTTGAATATGTAGACAGAAAATACCAGGGTTAAAAACAGGATCTTGAACAAGGTCCTGTAATTTTTCCTGTATGCTTGCAAGTGCTGCTGACCAGCATGGAAATCCCAGGAATAACCACTGAGTTACAGGTGCAGGATGTGAGACAAGAGGAAGAGGCTGGTTTATCCTCTTCAGCTTCTGGGTTCAAAAATTGTTCTCCTCTAAGGCAGTTTGGCTTTAATGTTCTCTAACAATTGTTTTCTCAGTTTTTATTCCCTTGCAATATTTGATATTGTTGTAAAGCTCCAGCTGCCAGGCTGGCAGGATTTGCAAGAGCCAGCTTTCATTTCTTAAAGTGCTGGATTTGTTTTTGCTTCTCATTGTTCCAGTGAAGGTGAAAATGTCAACCATAACACCAAAAAAGAAAACTGTACAAAAGGAAGGAAAACAAAAGAATGGATACCAAAGCCACTATTTTGGAAACAAGATCTTTAGACCTGTAACAATTTGCTTGTAATTTGGAGGGAGGGGCAGATTTTTTTATTTCTCCAGCCACTGTGTTTCTTTACAAGAAAGAACTATTATACACTTCATATGGAGCATGAACTGTAGTTGACTTATTAAGAACAGCACAAAGCAGAGTGAAAAGCAATCATGAATTGTAGAAGAAATAATTTCTCTCTGTCTCAGTTTACCTTTCTAATAGCACCCAGGCTCTGAGAAGTGTAAGGCCAAGGAAAATGATGGCATAAAGCAGAATACTTAAAAGTTCTGTGTTTTTTCAGAGGTTGGGACTTTCCCCCCTGTTTTCAACAGAGCAGCATTTTTCTTCCTGTAAATAGAACAGCTCATACAAAGAAAAAGAAATAGTCTGTAACTCTTTGGCCAAACCTGCTATTGAACATTATTAAAATGTTAGATTTTTTTTTCTTTTCCTAATTTTTTATCAAGCTTATTTGACAAAATGAGACTCAGTCCTAGGAAAATGTTTTGAGATTTTGTAATTAAAAACAATTGTTCTGGCAGTATTAGTTCCTTAAAGAGAGATTTAGCCCTTATGGAAATACAGGTCAGCATAAATAATACAGTGAAAAGTGAAGATTGAGTCAATTGTTCCTATGCTTCCTTCCTTAAAATTGAATTATTCATTATTTCCTTTAAAAATGCACAGAAAATAACCTTTTTTTTTTCCCTAACTTAAGACTGCCACTGAAGATGCACATTAAACAAAAATAAATGCATGCCTAGACAGCTTCCATGAATTCTTACTAATTATCATACTTTGAGAGTTACCTGTTTTGTGACTTCTCTGGGTTTATATCTGAAAGCAAAATCAGATGCCATTTCTCAGCTGAAGTGCAATTTTCTTGTAATCCCTTACAAGTTTTTAGATTATTTATTTTTATCTTGTTATTTTTTGGATAGGGAGATACCAGAGTTTTGTCACATTTCTGGTCCACTCATGTCTGTATCAACTGATAACAATGTTAGGGTAGGAAATTACAAAATAAGTGAATTTCAAATGGTGTCACCCCAAAGCACATCTCTGGGAGGCTGCTGATGGAGTAGCCAGTTACAGAAGGGCTGCTTTGGAGGGAGGTGGCAAATGGCCTTTGTCTGTTGATGAGTAGAACCCTCAGTTTTGAAGCTGACCATTAGAAATATGTGAAGGCTACAATTCAGGATATAGTGTGTATGTGTGTGTATATATGTATATATGTATATATATATATATATGTATATATATATATACACACATTTCCTGAATAGAATATTTGCTTATGAAAGACTCAAACCCTCTGTGACAGTGTCAAATAACCTGTGTAAACAGGCTGAGTGGTCACTTGGCTTGAGGTCAACCAAAGCTCTGCTAACCCAGAAGCCACAGAGGACTTCATTTGTTGTGATCTTCATTCTGTCTGTGATCTCTGGAAATTCTGTTATTTGGAAAAACTCCTCTACAGGTTGAACTTTGCTCTTGTCTCTGTCCTACTGCTCCCTGTGGGATGTCATTCTCCAGCTGGCTCTGGGCTATGCAGAGGGAGGCAATATTTGGGTTGCACAGGGCTGACCTCCATGGAGAGCTTCACAGAGTGGCATTTTCCACTGGTACATTTTCCTGGGAGACCCAGGAAAGGATGGATTGCAGCCCTGTGTATTTCTGACTGAATATTCTGCATGTGAATTCCCTGTTTGGGAAGGAAGGAAGGAAGATGATTTGGATTCTTCCCAAGGCTTGCAGTAGATGTGAGCAGGGCACTGGAGTGTCCTGTCTTGATGACACCATTTTCCTTGCCCTGGCTTAGACTCTAAAGCTGTTCTAAGGGAAACCTGGAGCTCTTTCACAACTGAATCATACCAGTGCTTGTAGAAAACATTTCGCATTAGAGGCAGATGGAAAAAATATTTATTTGGCATGTGGATTTCAAGCAAATGATGGATGTCATAATCTGTTCACTGGATTGGAATGTTAAAGCCCCAGGGAGCACAGAATTGTCTGGCCAGTGATGCAGTAAAAAAGACAGAAATGATTGATTTATCATATGTTTCTGCAACTTGGCACAACATTTTCACCTCCACATACCAAGACATGTATTTATTATCATATATGATGTTTCACATAGGTAGTTAATGCACACAAATGAATACCCAAAAGTTTATGAATGAAACAGCATAAATATATTATAGAAGACAAACAAGTGTACTAGTACAAGTTTAATAATCAATAAAGCATTTCACATGGAAGTTACTTATGAGGAAGGGGACAGAGGAGGAGCAGTAGGGCAAGGGAAGTGCTGCCAGGTCATAGGCCTTGAACTGGGAAATGAAAACTCTCCCTCCTCTGCAGTGGGCTGTGACCATTTCCTTTGCAGCTGAAGGAAAATTGGTTTTGTGTCATTGGTATTCAACCTTCACAGTGGGTAGTGAAAGCAACTCCATTTGCATCTTTAGATAATCATGCTGCTATTTTTTTCACCAAAGAAGCAGCTGGTGCCTTGTCCATTGTGCAGAGGAAAACATATTTCATTTCTATTAATGTTCAGAGAAGGTCTTGTCTTAATTTATGACCTATACTGTTAATAGCCATCATCATTTTAATGAACTAATTAGATTAATTACAGTTATTGCACATTATTATTATTATTCTTAGTATAATCACCATGGGGAAGATTTTAAGTATTAGAAATCAAGAATTGTATTATTACAACTCTAATTTGTAGTGTGCCAGTATTTCCCCAGTAGGCCCCAACTGTGTGGCATAATAATGGAATGATTTTAATTCATGATTTAGCTGCAACATTATGAAGAGAGTTTCTGATTTTTCAATACTTTTGAAGTTTATTTTTTTTAATTCTTCACTCTTTTTGAACAATATCATGGCAGGGTGAATGTTGTGGTAAAAATAACTTAGTCCCTTGCTTTGTATTACTGAGGTGAAATGTGGGTGCTTGTTTTCTGAAGATGTTTAAGGCCAGCATTTCCCTTGACTGGACGAGTTGTGTAACTGTGCTTTGTGGGCAGTAGGTAGTCACAGATGCTTGTGGCCTGCACCTCAGATATCTACACCTAGGTTTGTTTTGTTATGGTGATAATGGAATTGGGATTTGGAAGTCAATATTAGCTTTTATGTGAATAACTTTTAAATGTGTGTGTATGCTCCGTTTCCTCCATTTTCTTCCATGAACCTTAACAGCCTCATGTGAGGGGTTTTTATGCACGTAGGAGGATCACTCTTTGCCCTGTTTTTCATGAAATGGATATAAATCTGCTTTTAGAAGTTTAAAACATTCAGGAAAAGGCCTGAACACAGATATCTCAATAAATGAGACATCTTCCTTTAAATCAAGAAGAACCTACAGTGATTTTTCAGAACCCATTTTTACAGCCTTTTACAGCCTTTTGGCTGAATGTTTTGTGTATATGTGTCAAATAGAATGGGACTGTCACCCCAGGATCAGTTTTGCAAGTAGCAGGAATGGAAATGATGATGATCATAATTAGGGTATCTCCTTGTGTTAACACAGTTTTTCCAGTCCTATTGAGATGCTCCAGTCAGACATCATAACACGTATAAAGAGGCACTGTGAGAGTATCTTCAGACTGACATGAAAGGAGCTGGGAGCCAGAGAGCAAAGGAGTGATCAAAACCTGACTTTGCAGGGAGGGAGCAATGGAAGGAGCAGAACATTCAGATCACCCCAGACAGCAGGTGTAGCTCTTCATTTCTGAAGAGCAGCTAAAAATGCACCCGGTGAACAAGGATTGTGTCACAGGGCTGTGAGGGCAAATCTGTTCCAGAGAGAGGCAGGGGAGGGCTCACTGCAGAGAAAATGGCTCCAGCTGCAGGGGATGGAGCAGTGGGGAACAAAGACACTGACCCCCTTGTGCACACGAAGGGAATTGTTTTATTGTAGAAAACACTCCTCTTATATAGCTTTAGTTTCACTGGACATAACCAGAACTGGACAGAAGAAGGGCACCCACTGGCTGCTCAGCTGCTGTCCAGCCCCAGATCCCATAGGTGAGGCAGCAGTAGTTGTGCTTTTCCACTGCTGCTGAGACAATCAGTCAAGGCCATAGGAGTTTGAGTGGAAAGGAACAGTCAGAGCTATCTGACATCCCAAGGATCCATATTAGGGACTAGACTGATTGAAGGAAAACTCATGGAACGTTGAAAGATTAGTTACTTTATTTTGCCCTGGTTCTGCCTCTCTAGTTCATGAGAAAACATTTATATGTTTTACAGTTCTTACCTCTGATTTTAGCTGAAGAGGACAGGCTGTTTTTTATGTAGTCCAAGAGATGTGGTACAAACCACTTGCTTTTTGCCCCTGAAGTCAATCATGCTGATGTTGGAAGCTGTGGTGGTTTTAACTGGCAGGAAGCTCAGCACCACTGAGTTGTTTGCTTGCTCCCCACCCACCCCAATGGGATAGGGGAGAGAACTTGGTGAAAAAATTGTAAAATGTGTAGCTTGAGATGAAGACAGTTTAATGGGACAGAAGTGGAAGGTATAATAATTATTATTAATAATAAACAGACTATAGAAAGCAAGGGATGCACAATGCAATTGTTCCCATCCTGCTGAGTGATGCCCAGCCCATTTCTGAGCAGTCCCCCTGGCCCTTTCTCCCTAGTTTATTTATTGACCATGATACCAGGGGCTCTGGAATATCCCTGGGGGAGTTGGGGTCAGCTGTCCAGGCTGTGACCCTGCCCAGCCCCTTGTGTGCCCCAGTCTGCTCACTGCTGGGGTGACAGCACTGTGCCAGCTATTAGGAATTAATTCCATCCCAGCCCAAATCAGGAGCGACCCAAGCCAAGTGGCCTTCAGATTCTTGTCCTTGCTTTAGTGCAGTTAAATGGTTTGTAAAGACCTTGCTTTTGTCCAAATTGTGAATCACAGCACCATGGAAATAGATGGGCATACTTGGTCAGTGTGTGAGAGATGAAGATAAACATTCATTCATACAACAATTCATCTATTTGGGTTTGGGTATGAAGATACTCTCATGTTGGGAAAGGCTCTGAAATTAGTTGGTAAACTGATGATAAATCCTAAAACAAAATAAAGCAAAACCCATCATAAAGTTGCAGTGTCTTAAAATTGACTGCAAAGAAGCCTTTTTATGTGCAATTTCACTAACACTCAATAGGTAAGTAGAACATATTTGATTTAGTTGTGCCATTTCCAAGTTGTGTTATCTGACAAACTTAGTACAGAATACATAATTAGATCATGCTACTGTGTTTATGATAATGAATGCTACATTCACAATACTTGAAGCTGCACATTAAGCAGGTATTTAATTTTTTATGGCTGTTTTTGACAGGTAACATTTTTTATCTTGAACATAAATCTGTCAGAAATTCTATTTGTACTAAAGGCTTACATGTAGTATATGACAATTTTGATTTTTAACTGGCAAATTTGTGCAGGCACTTTATTTTCTAAGCAAAGTAGCTTTAAAGGAATTCATTGTAATTGCCATTTCTTTATTGTATGACCTCATTAACAGTATAAAGCAGGCTTTAAAACACTTAAAATTATAGTATTTATCAAAATATTCTGTATTTCACCAGTAAAAGCCACCTGATACACAAACCCCCACTTTTAGTTGCTGGCAATTGACAGCATGTGAATGAGCAAGAGCAAAGAATTCAAAGTTGAGATCTGACAACTTGGAACTGGATCTGGTAGATGAAAGTGCCTCGGTGTTTCTGTTCAGGTTAATTTTACTGGATAGTGAAGCAGTGGAAAACATGTCACAAGAAGAAGAGGAAACACGAGAAAACTCCAACATGGAACTGAGTTTCCTATCTAAATGTGGTATTGTGGATTCTAACACTTTGCAGGAATTGCCTTGTGTGTTCTGAATGCAATGACCACAGTGTAATTTGTAAGAGTTATTATTAATTTCTAATTAATTAATCACAATTCTGGCTTTGCTGCCCCCTCATGCTGGCCTGTTTGGCTGGAGGAGGAGAATATTTTGAACACGTGTGTGTATGATACCAAATAGCTGCATTCACAAAGTCAAATTTCTCTCCTACAGAAACAAGATAATCTACCTTGGCACCAGACCTTATCTTCTCTTTATTATGACCAATATGGATGTAATGAAAAGAAATTACTTTTGGACATGATGCAGAAAACAGTTTTAAAATACATAGCTACTCTAATTGTAGTTTCTGCACTCATGATCTCTCTGGTGATTTTGGCTGCTAGAAAAAATGTGAAATAGCATGGAAATCTCTGGACAGTCCTTTTGGCTCTGACAGCCCCAGGCTGCATTTACTTCAGGAAGATAATTTAAAATGGGGAAAATAATTTGTCCTTATTGCAATTGTGTGTGAGGCCTTCATAACTCTTGTATCCTCTGCAGGCTGAGTAACGGGGGACAGAGCTGAGTGATCAGGGATGTGACTGAATGCATTTTGCATTCACTGGAAACTCGTGCTGATTTAATGTGGGCATTGGATCAGGCTCTGAGAGTGCAGGGGAAAGCCTGGCCCAGCAGATGAGGGTTTAATAGACCTTCCTGCCTTTAAGATGCTCTAGAAAGCACAGAAATACACACTGGGGAGCCTGGAGAGCACACAGAGAGGTGTGTGCAATAGAGGCTTATCTACAGTAAGTCTGAGAAGAGGAAGATTATATTTATCATAAAGCAGTTGGGAAAAGCAGTGTGCCTGTGAATCAGACACTGCATCTTCTTTATCTAAGAACTGATAGTGGAGAAACACGGATGTGCCCTTTTCTGTGAAGTTTGCATTCCTCCTCAAAATGGAAAGTCTCCAAATCCTGTGAAAGTGACACCAAAGTGATGATTAACTTTATAGGCTAAATCACCTTCATTAAGTNACAGACTATAGAAAGCAAGGGATGCACAATGCAATTGTTCCCATCCTGCTGAGTGATGCCCAGCCCATTTCTGAGCAGTCCCCCTGGCCCTTTCTCCCTAGTTTATTTATTGACCATGATACCAGGGGCTCTGGAATATCCCTGGGGGAGTTGGGCTCAGCTGTCCAGGCTGTGACCCCTCCCAGCCCCTTGTGTGCCCCAGCCTGCTCACTGCTGGGGTGACAGGACTGTGCCAGATATTAGGAATTAACTCCATCCCAGCCCAAATCAGGACCAACCCAAGCCAAGTGGCCTTCAGATTCTTGTCCTTGCTTTACTTCAGTTAAATGGTTTGTAAAGACCTTGCTTTTGTCCAAATTGTGAATCACAGCACCATGGAAATAGATGGGCATACTTGGTCAGTGTGTGTGAGATGAAGATAAACATTCATTCATACAACAATTCATCTATTTGGGTTTGGGTATGAAGATACTCTCATGTTGGGAAAGGCTCTGAAATTAGTTGGTAAACTGATGATAAATCCTAAAACAAAATAAAGCAAAACCCATCATAAAGTTGCAGTGTCTTAAAATTGACTGCAAAGAAGCCTTTTTATGTGCAATTTCACTAACACTCAATAGGTAAGTAGAACATATTTGATTTAGTTGTGCCATTTCCAAGTTGTGTTATCTGACAAACTTAGTACAGAATACATAATTAGATCATGCTACTGTGTTTATGATAATGAATGCTACATTCACAATACTTGAAGCTGCACATTAAGCAGGTATTTAATTTTTTATGGCTGTTTTTGACAGGTAACATTTTTTATCTTGAACATAAATCTGTCAGAAATTCTATTTGTACTAAAGGCTTACATGTAGTATATGACAATTTTGATTTTTAACTGGCAAATTTGTGCAGGCACTTTATTTTCTAAGCAAAGTAGCTTTAAAGAAATTCATTGTAATTGCCATTTCTTTATTGTATGACCTCATTAACAGTATAAAGCAGGCTTTAAAACACTTAAAATTATAGTATTTATCAAAATATTCTGTATTTCACCAGTAAAAGCCACCTGATACACAAACCCCCACTTTTAGTTGCTGGCAATTGACAGAATGTGAATGAGCAAGAGCAAAGAATTCAAAGTTGAGATCTGACAACTTGGAACTGGATCTGGTAGATGAAAGTGCCTCGGTGTTTCTGTTCAGGTTAATTTTACTGGATAGTGAAGCAGTGGAAAACATGTCACAAGAAGAGGAAACACGAGAAAACTCCAACATGGAACTGAGTTTCCTATCTAAATGTGGTATTGTGGATTCTAACACTTTGCAGGGATTGCCTTGTGTGTTCTGAATGCAATGACCACAGTGTAATTTGTAAGAGTTATTATTAATTTCTAATTAATTAATCACAATTCTGGCTTTGCTGCCCCCTCATGCTGGCCTGTTTGGCTGGAGGAGGAGAATATTTTGAACACGTGTGTGTATGATACCAAATAGCTGCATTCACAAAGTCAAATTTCTCTCCTACAGAAACAAGATAATCTACCTTGGCACCAGACCTTATCTTCTCTTTATTATTACCAATATGGATGTAATGAAAAGAAATTACTTTTGGACATGATGCAGAAAACAGTTTTAAAATACATAGCTACTCTAATTGTAGTTTCTGCACTCATGATCTCTCTGGTGATTTTGGCTGCTAGAAAAAATGTGAAATAGCATGGAAATCTCTGGACAGTCCTTTTGGCTCTGACAGCCCCAGGCTGCATTTACTTCAGGAAGATAATTTAAAATGGGGAAAATAATTTGTCCTTATTGCAATTGTGTGTGAGGCCTTCATAACTCTTGTATCCTCTGCAGGCTGAGTAACGGGGGACAGAGCTGAGTGATCAGGGATGTGACTGAATGCATTTTGCATTCACTGGAAACTCATGCTGATTTAATGTGGGCATTGGATCAGGCTCTGAGAGTGCAGGGGAAAGCCTGGCCCAGCAGATGAGGGTTTAATAGACCTTCCTGCCTTTAAGATGCTCTAGAAAGCACAGAAATACACACTGGGGAGCCTGGAGAGCACACAGAGAGGTGTGTGCAATAGAGGCTTATCTACAGTAAGTCTGAGAAGAGGAAGATTATATTTATCATAAAGCAGTTGGGAAAAGCAGTGTGCCTGTGAATCAGACACTGCATCTTCTTTATCTAAGAACTGATAGTGGAGAAACACGGATGTGCCCTTTTCTGTGAAGTTTGCATTCCTCCTCAAAATGGAAAGTCTCCAAATCCTGTGAAAGTGACACCAAAGTGATGATTAACTTTATAGGCTAAATCACCTTCATTAAGTTTTATCTGATCATATGAAAGCTTTTCTTTTTAAGCACTGCTTTAAAAAAGAAACAATTAACACAACTACTCTGGGGCCTCGAGTATAAATACTGCAGTCCCTAAGGTTGGATGCTGTCAAAATTTACTGCCTGTATCATCTGAAATATGAATATTTTATTCTAAATACTTTGGTTAAGGCTTGCTTCTCACGATGTGGTAGAATTTAATGAACATGCTTTCCTAAATAATTTTATGTTCTGTAGTGCTTCAGTGAAAAGGCAGGAGCACATAATTCTCAGCTGCATCAAGAAAATGAGTTGTGCCAATTACTTAAATTGTTCTTGGAGTAATTTGTGCCATATCTCTGCAGTTAATTAATAACTTCTACACCTGGCTTTTGTTAGAGACACCCCCAACCCCTCCCCCCATTTGGTTTCTCGTCTTTACAATTGTGCTTGGTGCATTGTTCCTTCCAAGACTGTTTGCTTGTAAATTTGACAGAGATGAACAGCCACTATGAGTGCAGATGGACAAAGATGATGCCTGCAGGTGGCAAATGGGGGTCGGGAGCATAATGGGTAAAATTTCAAGGACTATTCAGTCATTATCTGAAGGAAATATTTGGATACCAGCGTGGGGTATGACAATTTCATCCTGCTGGATGAATAATAAGAAATGTTGATGGCCGATGCCATCTATTTAAATGACACCTTATTTCATGTGCACAGGATAGAAGAACTGGTGGCAAGGAAGCAACTGTGGGACAAGGGAGGCAAGTGCTCTGTGACCTGGGAACGCTCAGCAAGAGCCTGTGGAGAGAGACCCCACCCTGCAAGGGAGCCCTGGCAAAGGCCAGCCCTGGAGTGTGGGGCCAGAAGGGAAAAACAGTTACAGATTTAGTAGAAATAGATCTCTCAGTTTTACTTCATAGAAAAAACATTGCTGAAGCCAGGGAAAAAATGAGTTTGCTGGTATTTAAGGTAGCCTGGGAGCGTGTTGTGAGCCTGGCTCAGGAGGTGGCAGGGAAAGCCTCGTCTCTGGTGCTGCTGGGATCTGCTGACTGGAGCCAAAGGAGGAAGGATCCTCAAGAAATAAAGCACAACCCAAAGCCAAACCCAAATAAGTGTGGGGGCTGGTCCTCCTCACAGCTGGGAGTGGTCAGCCCTTCTGACCCTTACCAAGCACAGTTAGTTTGTACTAAATCACAGACAAAAACTGAACCAGCCTGTTCAGACTGTGCCCCAGAAACAGGGGCACTATTGAATTGTGGGGCACAGAGGAAAATTGGAAGAGTTCTGTGAAAGTAATTACTAAGAAGAATTAATGAATTATGCTTTTTCAAATCTCACAGTTCTCAGCTGGCCTAACAGCAGGTGATTGTCATCTGGTTTCAAAATAGAAAAGATAAATTAATACATCTCCAGACAGTCATGTGGCTGATCACTTTTATTTCACACTTGTTTCTTTTGTTCTTTCTTCTCAAGAAGCTTCCTTGCTCTTTACTGTTAAAAATAAGTCAGTTATTAGACATTAGGGGATTAAATGCAATATTCAGGTTTTAAATTTTGAAGAAATTCTCCTTATAAGGAAAAATGTGATAATGTATAAAAAGGAAAACCTCGGAATTAATTGGATTTTGATTTCAAGGTTTTGCTTGTGGGCTGTGTATTTTGAGAAATATGATCAAGAATGTGATTTTCAAGAATATCTGATACTTTTTAGAGCTTCTTAGTAAATCCTCAGGAATTAAAAGTAGGTTGTATATCTCTGTAAAATGTATTTTTTCAGAAACTATTTTGTAGTAATTTCAATTTGCTTCTTTCTGTACATTTATGCAGGTAAATGGGATCTCAGCCAGTTGGTGATTCTTTTTCTGAGGAATACCCAAATGAAAGTAGAGTTTAGTGCTACTTTTTTAAAGTAAGAATCTTTATATGAGCTGGTGAACTTTTAAATTATTTCTCTATTTTAATTTTAAGCAATTCTCTGGAATGGTTGCAGGCTAAGTAGTGCACCTGGAAGAGTGCAATTATGTCATAATGAGCAAAACAGAATATGTCATATGAGCTCTAGTAGAATTGCTAGAAGTGCTATTTATCAGCATTGCAGTCCCTAAGCCTTGGACACTTCAAGGTATAATAAAAGTAATCCTGTGCCATTTCCCATTTTCCTGAGGTGCAGCATTATCACGGTTAAAACTTTCTTCTTGTAACTGCATTAATGGGGAAGGGAAAGAAGAAAAGGGAAGAATGAGGCAGACAAATGATAGGAAGGAACCCTTTTCCCAGACAGGGAGAGGAGCAGATGGTTTGCATGATCTCGTTCTTGGTGTCCTGGTGCTCTTAGATCCTGTTCAGCTGAGGACAAAGGACGGTGTGTCTATTTCATTGTCAGGATTGTTTTGGCCTCAGAAAGCAAACAATGTCAGTCTTGTGGTAACCTGTCAGGGAGGAACCAACAAGGACAATTCTAAAGCACTTTCTGTAGCCGTGCCCCTCTCTCAGGTATGCTGCACATACATCGGTGGCATTTTCCCGTCCCGCTGCAAAAAGTGGAGTCGGCGAGGATGCTTTTTGACAGATTTCTCAGACCGAAATAAGCTGCTAACGCGGCAATATTACAGCTGAGAACTGTTTAGAGAGAAACAGATGACAGGGACAGATCATTATGGGAAGGACGCGGGCGCTGTGTCGGCATCACTCGGCAATGGAGCCTGTGTGCCGCAAGCTGCGGTAGGTCCGCAGGGCTCTTGTAGCGGGCCGGCACGACTCCTGAACAGCTGCAGGCCCCGTGTCCCATCCTCCGGCCGAGAACAGGCTGCCACAGCCACGGGAGCACTCTTAGAGCCAGCTGCAGGCCCCGTGTGCCTTCCTTCGGCCGAGAACAGGCTGTCACAGCCACGGGAGCACTCTTAGAGCCAGCTGCAGGCCCCGTGTGCCTTCCTTCGGCCGAGAACAGGCTGCTGTGGCCATTGGGAGCACTCCTGGAGCAGCTGCAGGGCCCGTGTCCCATCCTCCAGCCGAGAACAGGCCGCTGCGGCCATTGGGAGCACTCCTGGAGCAGCTGCAGGCCCCGTGTCCCTTCCTTCAGCCGAGAACAGGCTGTCACAGCCACGGGAGCACTCTTAGGCCAGCTGCAGGGCCCGTGTGCCTTCCTCCGGCCGAGAACAGGCTGCCACAGCCACGGGAGCACTCTTAGAGCCAGCTGCAGCCCCCAGGGCCGGGTTTGACATGCCCCCGCTCCTGTTCTCGGCCGGGCGCGGTCTCCAAGCAGGTCGGCAGCGCGTCTCTGGCACCGGCAAACGCCGGCTGCGGGCCGGGGTTGCCACGGGCCTGCTCCGGGCAGTNCCCCCAGGGCCGGGTTTGACATGCCCCCGCTCCTGCTCTCGGCAGCGCGTCACCGGCACCAGCGAACGCCGGCTGCGGGCCGGGGCTGCCACGGGCCTGCTCCGGGCAGTGTCCACCCCTCCAGAGAAACAGCACAGCACTAGGCTATCACAGTGACAGGCCACTCAGGGGAAGCGGCGAGGCACGGCAGGACAGGTGCGGACAGGGAGGATCAGCCAGGCAGGATNCTCTCGGCAGCGCGTCACCGGCACCAGCGAACGCCGGCTGCGGGCCGGGGCTGCCACGGGCCTGCTCCGGGCAGTGTCCACCCCTCCAGAGAAACAGCACAGCACTAGGCTATCACAGTGACAGGCCACTCAGGGGAAGCGGCGAAGCACGGCAGGACTGGTCCGGACAGGGAGGATCAGCCAGGCAGGAAACAGGACCGCAGAGAAAGAAAGGAGAGGCGGGGAGCAGGGCCAGGCTAACACTCGAGGCGTGTCCCCGCTCCCTCCTACAATCCAAAGAAGAAGGCCCCCGGTTGTGTCGCAGTTGACTGCTGTCANTCAGCCAGGCAGGAAGCAGGACCGCAGAGAAAGAAAGGCGAGGCGGGGAGCAGGGCCAGGCTAACACTCGAGGCGTGTCCCCGCTCCCTCCTACAATCCAAAGAAGAAGGCCCCCGGTTGTGTCGCAGTTGACTGCTGTTATGTGCTGAAGCTGCTCCATGGCTGATTTCCTGGGTAGCCAGGCATGTGTGCTGGCACAGGTGGGCGGTCACTCGCAGCCCACGAAGATCACAAAGCTTTCTGTCGCCTGATCGGCTGTCGGGCAAAGCCTCTCTGGGGACAGGGCTGCCGGCATTGGACAGCCCCTAGGGTAATTCTTCACCTCATCTATAACATATGTTGAGGCATAATAAAAATCAGATTGGTCCATCTCAGGCATGAAGAGTGGAAGAGGATGGTGACCTGTGGCACACGTGTACTACAGACAGGACCAGTACAAGTTTTGGATGGCACAAGGCATCAGGGACACAGATCTCTGGATTGGGAACTGCAGCATGCTGAGAGAAGCAGCAGAATCCAGGCAAAAGAAGGCAAGAGGTGCGGTAAGATAGAGAAAAATAGTGTGGGGAGACAAATAGAGTTAGTACTAAAGTTAATCTTGTGGCTGATGCATTGCAGCTGTGTTAATTATCCCAGAGTGGGAACAGCCTTGCTCTCCCAGCTCTGCCTGTGACACACACTGAGCTCGCTGGGAGGGGCTCAGGTGCAGTTTCAGCTCAGTTGGAGTCAGTCCCAGTCGGAGCTGGCTGGAATCTGCTGCTGTGCTGGGAAGCCCCAGGGACAGGAGGTGGTGCAGGGGACAGATCAGGTAAGATTTTGTACCAGGGACAGGAAGGAGTGAGCCTGAGTGTGAGAGGGGAGAGAGGAGAAGGAGAACTGCCTGACTGCTGTTGGCATAAAGAGACAAACCCTGAGAGCTGCTTGGAGATGTCTTTATAAACAAGATAGAGACTGTTAAATAACAAGGTGTTGGTGTGTGAAGCCTTCTGATTAGTATGAAAGACTTATAGATAATAAAGTTCTGATTCTTGAGCTCTCTAGGAGTTCTTAATGAAGCACTTTGTGTGTTTTGACCGTCTGGACTACCACAAAGTGGGTAGATATCCTGATGGGTAACTCTTTGCACAAGGTCCTTCTTGCACACTTAACCCCCGGTTTGGGAAGGAAGTGCACCATTTGTCATATCAACATTCAGGGGGTGCTGAAGAATGCATCAGCTGAAAAGGTCTCTTTCAAAGCTATTTGCAATTTGGCTACTACAGCTACTTCTTTCTCAGTTGAGGTCTTCCATTGTTTCCTGTAACAGTTCAGAAGCAGAGCCAGTTCCAGTTCCAGCTGTGTTAAGGAAGCTCAATGGCAGGGTTTGTTGAGGTTTTTTTGGTTATTTTTCCCATGCTGTGGCAAAGGACTGCTCGCTGGTGGCTTGTGTTCTCAGACAACTGTTTATTTTCTTGTCATTTTCACTTCACTGGTTGAGGAAAAATGGCTCTAATCAACAGTGCCAATTGTTGGTGTGGCAGGGAGCCCCACTCAGCTTGGGGCCACACACAATAGAGGCCCCCAAACCGACCCAGCCTCCCCGAGGCTGATCCATCTCCACTGGGGAGATGCATCAGCTCTGTAATTCTCAAACACTACTTCAGCACCCTCATCTCCTTGAGGGTTTCTCTGTGTTCATAGCATGAATTCCTGCTCTCGTGGTCCTCACCCAGCAAGCTGGTGAGGTGCTGTTGGAGTGGAGTGTTCATACAGATGGCAGAGAACAATCAAAAAGTAGATGGCAGGTACGCAGAAGAGAAAATGGTACTAATTTTGGGGGGTTTCACTGATTACACACACATCACACGGGTAGCTTATGGAACAAAGTGTCTCTCTGGATGTTATTAAAAGTTGAAAACAAGCTGTGTAGTTGAAAATCTCTGTTAGCAAAGAGTGCCCTCAGGCAGCTCAACTTCTAAATCTTGATTTTATTTATTGAACAGAACGTAAATAAAATATCAGCAAGATTAAAATGAGTGAAAGGCAGAGAAAACTCAGTTATGGTATGCTTTATATTAAGTAATTTGTTCAGTCAACCAGAACATATTTCTCAGAGCTGAAGGGAACTTAGACATTGTTTTGGGTGCTATTTTTGAAAAAAAACATTTTTATTGTTAGATAGATAGACATGTTAGACACACATCCTTTCTGTAAATCTCTGAAGCCCCTATGAAAGGGGGCACCCAACAATCAACTTGGGCTGTTGCTGCATGAATGTCAGTGTGTTCCTTTGTGTGTTTGTCTCCAACAGCAGCCACAGGGATGGGAGAACATTGTGTTCACACCAAATAATAACTTTTCAAGTAGGGTTGCCAGGACCCTTTTTTTCATTAAGATGTATCCTTACGGAAGTGATGAAGTATCTAGATAAATCCCCAGACATGGAAGTCTAATTTTTGATTAAAAGCAATAAATTCATGAACATATGCTGCTGATCTGCATTTGTGATCAAAGTGTAAGTCATGCATGAGCCTGTGGAATGTGAGTGAATGGCAACTCCAGTAACCTTCAAACTTAAAGAAAGTGGATTAAATATTCTCATAACTACCCAACCCCCAAACAAGTGAATTGCATGGAAAATGAGAATTTGGGAATATTCTGCTGTAAATAGTAATACTCTTGGATGTGACACATATATGTAGCCAAGATTAATACAAACACACTGAAGTTAGTGGTGCATGTTGAGCCTCTAGTATGACAGCACTATTCAGTGATCTTTTGCTCCTACCTAAAAATTTGAGTGATAATTATACGACAGAGGAATGATGGAGCACACTTAGAAAAGTAAAATCTCTTCCACCAGAGTGACAACTTCCTACTGCTACAGGTGGTTGATGTCTGCTTGGGGGCCAGTTAGCTCAGAGTGATGGTGGTGCAAATGAACCTGTCACAGGACCAAACTGCTGTATCCCAAACTGGTCTGGACTGGGGATTGCCTGGCAGCCAGTGAGGTCCAGGGCCAGAG
Source organism: Alaudala cheleensis (assembly GCA_013398995.1). Classification (NCBI taxonomy): domain Eukaryota; kingdom Metazoa; phylum Chordata; class Aves; order Passeriformes; family Alaudidae; genus Alaudala; species Alaudala cheleensis. Next base: position 142,923 of record VWYE01007249.1, read on the forward strand.
CCTGGAGTAGCACTGTCTGCTTTAAAAGCAACCACAAAAGAACAAAGACTGGTAACTCCTCTCAGATGCACTAGTAGTCTTGTCAGCAGGCAAATGATAACATATTTTAAGTTAAATGTCTGGAATCTGAGTCACTTACTTGTTGTGTTATATATGTATGGTTTTTTGTTCAGCTAAACTTTTTATTACTCCAAATGTGTGAATCATATGAAATAATTTGCACTTCAAAAGATACCCAAGAACTTATCACTAAGATCCTTGGAAATTACAAATTCTGAACATAGGGTAGCATAAAGGCTTTTCTAAGTAACCAGTTTTTGTCTTTCTCCATAAAANCACAAAAGAACAAAGACTGGTAACTCCTCTCAGATGCACTAGTAGTCTTGTCAGCAGGCAAATGATAACATATTTTAAGTTAAATGTCTGGAATCTGAGTCACTTACTTGTTGTGTTATATATGTATGGTTTTTTGTTCAGCTAAACTTTTTATTACTCCAAATGTGTGAATCATATGAAATAATTTGCACTTCAAAAGATACCCAAGAACTTATCACTAAGATCCTCGGAAATTACAACTTCTGAAAATAGGGTGGCATAAAGGCTTTTCTAAGTAACCAGTTTTTGTCTTTCTCCATAAATATATATGTGTAGTAAGGCATTTATGCATTCCCTTAGTCCTGTAGCTGTGGGATACAGGAAAACCTGGGCCTTTGGATCTAGGTGAAAGAATGAAAGCCAGTTGTGTTTAAGTGGGGCATCTGTAGCGCCAGTATGAGAAGGAAGGGATAAAAGTCAGTTGAATGTTTATGGCTGCTTTAGAGAGCAGAGGAAAAGATGAATACTGTGAGTCAAGTAACTTTCCATCATAGCTAAAGAATATTATTCTCTTTTACTTTGCATTACAGAGCCCTCTTTTGTGGTATGGGAGAAGTAGGTATTGACTGTCCTTGTAGATGTCAGAGTGAGGAGCAACAGATTGCTATAGGAAGGCTGAGAAATACAGAAGATTTAGCTATTGGAAATCAATAATAAAATACACGTTATTTTTTAAATAATAGAAATGTAGAAATCCATTCCTGGAACATTCTAATAGCAGCACTAGCCTCTCGAGCTGAAGCACTGTGGCTTCTCTCTTTTCAACTGTGGAACTAATTAACTGTTGCTACTTCCAATTTTTAACCTCGGTCTATTGGTTCATTTCATTTTTATTCTGTCTTTAATCGTAGCACGTCCATCTCAGCTTTATGTGGCATCCAGGCTTAAAATGCTGTGAATGAGTGAAAGAGCAGACAGGAATGCCTCCAAGCTGAGCATACCCTGTGTGAAGGTTGTTTTCTATGGAATCGCTGTAGACACCCAACAGAGACAATTAGAATATATCTGCTCCAAAATACCCTCTGGTAGAGCATTGGTGACTGGCTAATTAGAGGCACTTTTACGGCCCATGGAGATAATGAGACTCTGCTGCCACCTCAATAGAAGGGCACACAATGGGCCAGAAAATTCCTTGTTGCTCAGCTTACAGAGGGCTGAAATCTGGCACAGGACTTGCTGCTTTTTAGGGTTATATCCTTTAATTCTCACACTGGTGGCTCATGGGCTCTACTCACTGTCCTTTGGAGCCTGCACTATTTTCTTGTGCTGCACAGCTGACTTAAAGAGGGATGTATCTGCCCAACTCTTTGTCTGCTGCTGTCTTTTCTGCGTGGTCTTCTACTGTACCTCTATGGTTCTTCTTTGTTGTTTCAGTAACTTACTCCCCAAGATTTGCGTGTGAGCTTTGGGGCTTTTCTTCTGCTTTATTGTTGTCCTGATATATTAAATTCAAAATAAAAATTAGGCATGATTACACAGGCTGTGATTATAAATAATTGATGTTTAGCAGCTAGTAATACAGATTAATTCTTAAGACAGGAGGTATCAAAGCTCGTTGATGTGCTGGTCAGCTGGAATATGGTCAGGATAGAGATTGACTCAGTCTTTGCAGAGAGGTTTAAGCTGGCATGAACTCCTCAGGGCACTAATAAGGCGTGGCACGTGTCCAAAGCTCAGAGTTGGGGACATTTTTTGTTGTGTAACTCTCAGCAGTGAGGCCTGGGGCTCTGGTGCACTCACTGCCGTGGTTAAGCTGATTGCTGTGGTATCAGAGCTGATTCCAGGCTGAGGGCAGTGCCTGTGTCCCACCTGGGCAATGTGGAGTTAGAGCCTGAAAGGATGAACAGGTACATGTTAATAAAAACAGGTGCTGGAGGCTGAAAGCTTGCCCTTCCCACCAGCTCCATGTATTACACAGTGTGTGTCTGGAGAGGCAGCCCAGGGACTCCTGCAGGAAATCTGGATTGGCCCTTGGCCAAGAGCAGTTACTGAGCTCAAGGATCTGGGCTTCTCCTGAGGAAATAAAAAAGCCTCCAACTCTCGTGTTTCTAGTTGCACAGTTTACATTGAATTAAAATATGTTTCATCTATTTAGCAGTCTGAATAATAAAAGCTGTATACAGCTGCACTAGCACTGTGTTATGCATTTTAATGACAAGTTTGTGACTACACTAGATTTGTAACTGCAATTCAGATGTTTCTTAATGCAGCCCAAATATTTTATTAGGGCTTCTTTTAAGTATGCATGCCAGAGAGGGAGGGGAAAAGAAGAGTAAATAGCATTTAAGATTTTAATAATCCTTTGTTCAAGAGAGTTAATGTAAGGGAAATATGGAAATTGTATGTTTTCAGACTGACAAGCATAATAATTTTGCCACAACATGATTAAAATGACAGTCTAAATATTTGGAGTGTTTTCTAATAAAAATATATTCAACCCGTTTTCCATGCTCGGATTAGTTTGAAAGCAAAAATGACACACAGTTCAAAAGAAGGTATTAAATCAGAAAGGACCACATTGTTCTCTCATGGAAACCGTGATTTAATATTCAGACTAAAGTCTTAAATGTTTGTGTATTTTGCCAGCTGTTTAGCAGCTTGAGGCACTTTGAATAGTTTCAACAAAATGACAATAAGACTTGGGCAAAGTAAGATTCATTAGTGGAAAAACCAGAATAAAGTAGAAAAATAACACAAAGCGGGGATGAAATAGGAAAAAAAAAGGAAAATGGCAAAATTCCTTTGCTTCAGGTTTGGTTTGTGGTTTTTTTTCTTTTTAAGTTTGAAAGGAGTATGTCTGTATAAATTGGAAAGCATTCTGCACACAAGGGAAAGCCTTTAGACTAAAAATGGGTAGTTACACATGGCTTGCAGTCCTTAATAGTCTGTGGGAAGAGTGGCAGTTCCTTATGGTGACTCTTCCCTACAAATACAGTAGGCACAAGTTATAAAGAGAACACAGTTGTAGATGTTTCAGGCTTTAAAAAAAAATCAGCTCCTTACTGCATTATTTAATAAGAAAGCTTTAGCCAACCAACATTTTTCAGAATAGAAATGGATGGAGTAGAAGGTGCCACATGTTTTAGTACTCCATGTGCAAACAGCTTGAACAACAAAGAATGGAGCTGCACCTTGACTCCACCTGTGAGACAATGTACCTGTGACTTGTGGCCTTTTGGTCTCAAAACTTGCTTGGTTTCTGAAGTGCTTTATGTGGGCATGTGAAGTAAATATTTTGAGTTTAAAATGTTTTGGTTTTCTGCAAATACAGAACACTGGATCAGGGTAGTCACTGGTTCTTTTGTCTCACAGCTTTGTGTTGCATATTCCCTGTGGTGGTGTGTAATGTAGTTTATTTGGGCTGCTCCTCTTTGGCTGTTGTGTCAGGTTTATCTTGTGTTGAGGAAGGTTTTGGTACTTAAGTTACCAAACTGTTCAGTTAAGACTGAAAAATGAATGTCTGTACAGAGAAAGTGTGAGAGCATTTGAACATGGTAAGGCCAGGGGAGGCCCCCAGGCACCCTGGGCAGCATCAGAACAGAGCCATCTTAGTGCAGGGGAAAGGGTAATAAATAAAACTTGTTCAGTCCTTGTCACACTGTACTGCAAAGCAGCATTAGATAAACATAATAAAAGTTGCATGATTAAATCCATTGCCATCAAACTATAGAAGCTGTTCCTCACTTCAGGCATTAAGACAAATTTACAGTTCAGACCTGAGGCAATAAAAAGCTCAGGTTTGGTTTGCTCACTTAGCCTTGGAGCTGAATGGTCTCTGAGGAATGGAGATTTTGGATCCCTTTGAACTAAATAGCAATTCTGTATTTAACACTTTTCCTAACCTTTCCACTGCCTTTGCATACAGAACAGTGCTGGATATGCACACCCCACCCTGCCCCCCGTGTGATGTGTTTCTGTTAGGCTCCAGTCCATCACCAAAACGCCTCCCTTGCAGCCAGGAATGAGGAATGATAAGCACACCTACACACCTGTCTGTTCCTGAGGCTGCTTGTTCACATGCAGTGCAAGGGGAGCTGTGTAAATCTGAGTCTAAGGCTGCATCTGAAAACAGTTCCCGGTGCTTTGGAAACATGGAAAAAGCTGCCTAGGTAGTTTTAATGTGCAGGTAGATGAACAAAATGCACTGAGGGTAGTTAATAGTCAGTCATCATCAGTTTACTTTGCCGAGGCAGGGGAGGCCACAAGGCAGGGATGCTCTTTGGAGCCTGATGTAGGCAGCCATGGGATGTCACTGTTGCACTGCTCAGCGCAGGCTGAAGGACCCGATCTCCAGTAAAAATTCTCTCTCTGCAGGAAGATAAATAGATAAGGACTGGGGGAGGGGGATCCCGAGCCAGATTCATCCCCGTGAGTAAATTGAAGGCAGGAACTTAGGGAAGATTGAAACAAGATAGGCAGGGCTTTTTCCACCCGTGTCACAGGCAGCAGAGTCCATTAAGGCACGGAGGTGAGCCCTTGCTTGATTGTAATGAAGGAAGGTGAAAACTTTCCCAGTGACAGATCCTGGCTTGATTATTTTTAATTTTGATGGATGTACGAGGGACCAAAGCACGAAAAGCTTTACTCAAGGAAGGGAAGAAGGACTAGGCAGAGTAAAATAGTTCTTTTCTTCCTACCTCGGGATGAAGGCATTTTTTGTGCTAAATTGGAGTCTGTCCTCATCCTTCAGTCATTCTTTAGGGCGTTGAAAACAGATCATTTGGGCTTATTTTAGTCCCCCCATGGTTACTGTATTCATTCAGTATTTCTGACACTGGTATACTTTGGATCTTAAGCTCTTAATTTGTGTCTTGTGAGCATGTGCATACTGCAATATTGTTCTGATAAATTTGATCCAAGTGTTTTTGAACAATATGTATTTTGGATCTTTTAAGGAAAGAACAGATTTCCTACTGTCATTATAGGTCTATTTATAAAATAAGTATAGGTCTAGTAATGCAGGGAAGATCAACAGCAATGGTTAGATTAGAAATCTGTGCCAAAACTGATCCCCCATAGACTACACTGGTTTTGTTTTGTATTTGCATAGTAACATCCAGGATAAGTTAAATCTTGTAGGTTGCTGTAGCTTACTTGTGAAAAAATAGTTTAAACTGTCTTAGAAATGAGCACTATCTGTCACAAAAGTTGGTAAATAGATGCACTGAGTTACAGGGAGATATTTCTGAGTTTATTGGTGCACCTGGTTTTATTTAACACCTTAATAATCCAGAAGGTACTGTAAGCAGCATGGCAAATAAATTCACAGGTTGTATTACATTTTGGAAGAGCTGTGAGATTGGATGATAACTTAAAGATCCTGCAGTTAGAAATAGGACAGAAAATAATAAACAATGTCATCTAGAAAGTATGCAAATGGAGAAAGTAGTGTTTAATGTAATAACAGAGCAATACTTCAACTCAGAGGAGATAAGATAGTGGAAACAGCATGGTTTTACAATGAGAAATGTGTGAAATAGTGGGGAAGGGATTGTCAAGGAATGGTTACAGGACTATTACATAATAAACTAGGCATAGAATAATGGTGAGGACTGAATTCATATAGCTTTGACTTGCTGTGGATTTGGCAAATGAAATTCAAAATCATTAGTATCTTCTTTTTTGAAAGCTCCTATGTTCCTGGTACTATTACAAGAGTCTCATTTTTTATTTCCAATGAGTTTTTAGCTTCTGGCATTTAAATAAGAAACAAATTACCTCATAAGACAAGTAAAAAGAAACTGTTGATTATTAGAGAGATGCCTCTGCCTGAATTAAGGTGCAAATGAAGCCAAAGTCAGAAGTACAGATTTTATTTAACAATAAATGTGATGTAGGGATAGAAATAAATTGAAAAACAGCTGGTAGTGAGAAAGAATTACAGAGAGACAGATTTAGTAGAAAGAGATCACTACTCATGGCCTACATGGGAATGTGAATTTCCTGTGCTCAGGGGAGGGGCAGTTTCGTGGTCACAGTTTGGGCCAAGTCTTTTGATGATCTTCAACAGTGTTTAAGACATTTGTGATCCTTAAGTCTCTTAAAGAAATTCAAGGCTTTTTTCCTTTTAAAGCACTGTTTTTTAACCTTATCTTGCTATATTTGAGACTTAAATTGTAAGTACTGCTTTGGCAATTCTGATCTCTTATGTACATCAAAAGCTGACATCAGTCACCAAAAGTGAAAGTGCAGGAGAAAAGTTCAGCAAAAACTGCTGATTAAAGAACAATAATTGCTAATACAGGGAAAAAAACCAGTAAAATGAATAAATAATTTGCCAAAATGATGATAAAACATCTCTATAATAAATATCTGTGAACACTGAAGGATAACTAGGTTTAGAAAACACAACAGCTTGTTTAAACTATGAGTAGGAATAGTGGGTGCTATGAAACAAAGAGTAAATCAATATTTATCAAAGTAATGAGTATTCTAGATGGTATAAATAATTTGAGGGTGGAAGTGGGTTTAATAATTCTTGAAATGGTGCATGGAGTAAAACATGACATGAAATGTGGGATAGGGGCATAAACCAGACAAGGCCTGTCCTGTTCCTAAAACTGACTGCACTGTGATGTCTAAAGCCTCTCTGCACCATCATAGTGATCCCTATTTTATTGTGATGTGTTGTTTTTCTTGACAGAGTAGCAAGACTGAAGGGAATCTTGGTGAAGACTACAAAATCAGGGTTGTTGCTGACAATATGATTACAGCAGAAAGTTCTCTGAAGGCTAAACTTTGAAATCTTTACTAGAAAATAGGCTTTCCAATGGACAAATCAGAAAAGAACAGCTCCATTGTAAAACTTAAAATAATCCATGAGGCTTTGGAGCAGGTTTTAAGCAATTAATATTTCAGTCTTTTCCTCTGTTAGAGGCATGATTTCTGTCTGCCACGTTCAGGAGCAGGTGGGGAAATGCCAGAGACTGGTTTGTGGCAGCCCTTTTCCAGCCATAGCCACTTTTACTCATCAGCACTTGCAGGGCAGAATTGTAACCTTTGGTACCTCGGTATGTGCCCTTGGGGATGTACCTGTCTTCTTTGTCTCTCTTTGAGAGGTCAAGGACAATGTCAAGCAGCTCAAGTTTTAGGGTCAAAATACCAAACTGCCCTCTGTGAGAGCCAGCTTGGCTACGAGGAAGTTGGCTCTTGGAAGGCTGTCAGAGACTGCCAAAAACCCAAGTTAAATATTCCCAAGAGGGATTTTTACCACTTAATGGCAATCAGGGTAGAGTATAAAAAGTCATAGCATGCTGCTTTTATATCCAGGAGTGTGATGGCAGGGGACACAAGAGAACTTGTCTGTTTTCTTAACAAGGAGTTCTATTTTCACACAGAATTGGAAATGTTGGCCTCAGCTACACACAATGGTGGAAATAAGTGGTAGCAGATTTTCCATAGGTGGCTCTAGGAAGGACAGGAGTTTTTGTATTTAATGGATTTTTAGAGTTGACAAGAGCATTAACAGTTTTTTACTTTTAATGTTCATTTTTAAAAGATGGCTTTCTGCTATATGCTGGTGACATTTTTTTCTAGACCCATCTGGAGTGTCTTAATTGGTTCTTTGCATGTTTATCTTGTTTTGCCTTCCAGTCAGTTACTGGAAACCTCCACTAACGTCCAACTGTGTGTTCTTCTCCCCATTATACCTTCAGCTACATGTGTTCCCTCAAGATATATATTCAAATTTATGTTTGCTAGACAGTTTTGTCTCTGATTACAAACACAACTGCTTTTAAATGTGTCAAGTAGCCTGTTGCAAAGTCTGAATGTGTGTATGCAAGTATAAACGAGAGGAATTCCTGGATAAATGTATAATGATTAGGAAGGAACCTTTATCTGAGCCAGAGAAAATGGCAGATGTGCATTTATAGGCTCTGATGCAGCAAAGTGCTTAAACACCTGTTTCACTTAAGAACACAGGCAACCCAATTGATGTTAATGGGACTATTCACGCTTAAAAATAAGCACATAGATTGAAGAGTTGGATTGGGGCCAGGAATATTAACAGGCAGCAGCCATGGTATTTATGAATTGCCTTTCTCTCAGGCACTAAGTTCATAAACCAGTGTCTCCAACAGTGGAACTGCTTCTGCTTGTGCAGCCACAGGAACTGAAGGAACAGGATGGATGGAATAGTTGTACAGAAAGGTATCAAAAGGCACTGAATTAGAATCTTCTTCCAGACACTGAATACTTCAAAGACTGAAGAACCCATTTGAAAGTTAGGGATTTGGATCATTACTACTTGATGTAGTAATTCAAATACAGACCAAGCATACCAAGGCCTGAAGTTTCCCTTCTATCAGCTGTACTTCTGTGATGTCAAATTAAAACACCCCATGCCAAACTTTTGTGTTCCATGTGGATCTATCCCAAGGCTTCTGGCTGCAGAGGGAAGAAACCTCAGTTTGGTCAGAGTGGAACTTCAGTGGGTTCTTTTTGCTTTTCACCCAATGAAAAGTGCCTTTCTTGCATGGTATCTTTCAAAAAGCTGTAAGGCACGTGTGTGTCTGTGTCCTTACCTCTCTTTGGGCTAACATCCCTACCTACTGCTCAGTACAAATGCCTTTGGCTGCCTTGCAAGCAAAGACAGTGATGCTGATGAATAAAACAAAAGAATTTGCTGACTCTTCTGTCTGAAATCACACCAAGTACTAATGGAAATGCTGGGTCTGCTTTGTTGGAAAACAACACAGAATCTCCACTCTGTGGTTCACCCATTCCCACTGATAATGAAAAGAAATACCTTTCCTTACATCCTAATAAATCTGAAGAACAGTATGCAAATTGAAAAATGCACCTTTGTCAGAATGCTGTCAGGTAGCACCTTTCACTCTGGAGAACTATTTATAAGCATGGAAACATCCAGAAAGTAGTAATAAATGGCTCTGGTACACTGTTCTGGCAGCCCTTAATAAATCAATGTGAAGGGGAGTTCTGAAGGGCAAAATGTTGCTGTCGGTAGGTGTCCAATTTAATTTTGCTCAAAATTAATATTTCGGATATGATAAGTGAGCTGGCAGGAACAGATTTCATGATTAATTCTATGGAGTCAAAAATGCTTTGATGGCACTTTAATAGCAGCTTCACTGATCTAAAAGTCCCTTCAACTAGCTGGTGTGCTTCAGTTCCCAAATTATATTATTAAACCTCTTTTGTTGGTTTGTAAATAATGAAATGTTGCATATTAAGAGGTGAAGTTTATCCTGCTTGTAATTCCACCCATGTGAAGTGGTGGGGACTTGACTGGGATGTATAGTGGTTTAAGCAACATCAGGTCAAGGTCAACCCTTTTGTGAAAACAACCATAAGTTACTTTGTTAGGTACCTAATTCTCTGGACCCTGCCAAGACCTTGATGTTGTGCTGGAATGAACTAGAGAATGCTGGAAGGTTCATTAGTATCTACTTTGGGTGGACTGGGAAAGCTTTTAAATGCAGAATGATGTTAATAACAAATATGCATTTTGTTTCACAGTGTAGACCTTTCATCTCTGCATCTCGGGGACCTTTGCAAATGCTAATCAGTGAGGATTTGCTGTACCCTTGTCAAGTTTCTTACCTAACATTTGTATTTACAAACCCTTTTCTTTAATGGAGTTGTCCTTTGTATTGGACATTTGCTGATATGCCAGCTTCTGAAGGGGCTTCTTCTATTATCATTTTCCTGATAGAAAAACCCAGTTACAAAAGGGCAGGTTCACATCTAAGTTCAATGCCTCCTTGAATCTGTAAGTATTTTACAACTTTTTGCTGATAATTTTTCTTGTAAACCACAGGCTTTTTAAATCTTGAGACGGGCATGGTTCTAGAAATTTGTAAAAGCAAATAGGCACGAGTAGAGTGTTTGGATGTACATGTGCATATTAAAAATGAGAAGCTGCATTTATGCAATACAGATGAAAAATCATGTGGATGCATAAAATGTATAAAAAAAACCTGATTAACTTTAGCAATGTAAATTACCCTTATGTTTATGCATTCCTTCAATTTAGAATATTCATTAAAAGCCATAGAAACAAGACATGTTGCTAGTTGTTTCCAAAAAGGTAGCACTCAACCTGATTAACTTGTATTTTGAGCATAGTAGATATATATTGAATTTGTGTAGAATTTAGGGTTTGTGTCTTTCATAGCAAAATGTACCCAGGATGAGTGAATGAAAGAAAGCTTGTGTCAGTTTTGTCCTGAAAGGAACTATTTAGATGGAGTTTGCACCAGCTCATGTATCCCGAATTTCCTGTTTATGTTAGAAGCAGGATTAAGCCAGGTTCAACATAGAGCCAGTAAAGTGGGCAAACGCCAGTGGCAAAAATCATCTCATTGGCAGAAGTAGTGTGGGACTGCACCCAGTGTGCCTCAAACGTGGGTGGCAACCCAGGGCATCCCCCAAATCTTCCTGGGGACGTGTGGGCTTGCCAGAAAGGTGTTTGCAGCAGTGGGAGTGTTTCCTGCACAGGGACACTGCTGCTGGGAGCTCTGGGCACTCTCTGCATCCTGGCTTTGTTTTTGGGCCCAGCTGTGCCAGAGGCTCAGCAGTTTGGCTGTTCTGGGGTGCAAACACTGTTAGCCCTGCTGAAAGCCATTAGGAAAAAACAATGTAAACCCAGCATTGTTTGACATCCAAACTCCAGCTGTCAGGCATGGGAGAGGCATCGTTAATTTCTGAGGGCTTTCTTATATATCTGGAAGAGTAAATGAAAAGGTGAAAATGAAACATTAATTCTCTTATATAAATGGAGCACTTGGATTATAAACTAGCCATAATGTTCTGTTTCTGTGGCAACACAGGGGGACTGAAGGCTCTTACAGTAGTAGTTCTCTGACTCACTCCTTGAAATTAATGCAGTCATTTAATTTGAGGCTGTTGGTTTGGCAAAAGAACTTCAGAAGCAGCACTTTGATGTCTTTTTGTAGCTGAGGAAAAGCCTTTAATTAGGTCACCTAAACTTCATTTTCTTTTAAACTGTTCACTTTCACAATTCCTTTTTCCCCTTCCTTCCTTTGATGTTTCAAAAAATACGCCAGTGATATTTAAGTTTATTTATTATGCACTGGCATTAAACCTTTGCTATTAACATTTACTTATATGCTTGAAAATTGATTAATTAAATGTAGAGGGAGAATTATTCATTCATGTTTCATTTAACATTCTGCATGCTTGTGGTATACATATGTTGTGCTCTGTAGGAGTAACAAGTGTAGTGAATGTAAAAGGGTGTTATGTCTCACAGCACAATTGCCTTCATGGTCTTAATTTCATATGTAGGATGAAAATTAATTTTGACTAAGCCACTAAGAATGAATGAACTTTTGAGCTGAACTGCAAAGTCAGATCAGCCTAAATTATGGGGAAATATTCTGTAAAGAATTCTATAGAAACTAATGCTGGAGTATGTTGTTGCATTATCTAACAGTTCTTTCTGTACATGTTTGGGAGGTTCAGAGAAGGAAGATTTTGTTGGTGTGCATGTTGAAACAGGCACAGTTTTATCAGAGAGTTACACAATGATTCTCCTGCAAAGGGGGAGCAGCAGCAGTACCAAATGACCTGTCATGCAGTTAGAAGGATGGAAGTGAGCCTGTGCAGTGGCACACACCATTACCCACGCTCTGTTAATGTGCTGGATTAGCAGCCCCATACTGAGCACAGGGCTGCTGCTGGCTGGAGCCTCACAGAGACAGCTCCAGCTCTGCTAAATGGTGATGAATTCCTGTAATGCCAGTCTGTGAGGCGTCTGATGAATGAAGTGCATTTTACATGAAGCATTGAGTGGCTTTTGTGCTCAGTCTGAGAGTCTTGCAGCTGAAGAAATGCCTCCATTTGGGGGATGTTGTGTTTATGGACAATTCTTCAGCCAAACCAGCCACTGGTGGTGTTTTCCAGTAGCTGGTACAGCAAACCAAGTTCTCTTCTGAGGCTTGGACGTGCCCACCTGTGTCTCACCTTGCAAAGGACTGTAGGGACATGTGGTACATCACCTAGTACAGTAAAATAATTCAGTTGGTATAATAAAATATTAGGAGGAAACAAATGAGACAAGGCTGGGAGCAATAAACCAATAGTTTCTATGAATATTGTGCTGTACTGAGAAAAAAAGTAGTAAATTGTAATTATCTCAACATTTTTAGATCTGTCCTTATTTAAAGATCTCTTTTTGGTTTTTTTTCTTCTGTTTTTTGAGGCAAATTCCAATTTAAAACACAAATAAGTTGTGTGTATATGATCAGAATACATAAATGTGTTCCTTTTATGTTCAGAAGTGTGTCTCCTTGTCAGTTCACTGTTACGTGGCTGTTGTTTTTTTATCTCCTGATGTGGTGATATATCAGAAGATCAGAACTGGGTAGCTAATAGCAGAGCTCTATTATACCAAGAACAGGCTTCTTAAGAAAGGGAGCTATTTAGGAAAAGTAACTATGCTTGTGCATTATAGGGTATAGAAAAGAGTTATTAGTCATCTTAATGCCTCTCTCTTTTTTTACCAAAGCACCATTGTTCCCTGCAGAACATTCCTCTTGTTCTCTGGAGCTTTCAGTAATCCAGATGGACAGAAATCCATTGTCACTGCAATGAAACAGAGCTGTAACAAAGAAGGGGATCACAGCACCGTGTGCTGAGATTTCACTCAGGTGCACGTGGGGAGCAGGAAGCACTGAAGGGTTTTGTGTTTATAGGAGATGCAGAGACACAAAGCAAAGACGTCAGAGTGTGATCAGGAACATAGTTCTTCCAGAAGGTGGTTTTTTAAATTCTGTTTTGTTTTGTTTCTGGGATTGTTTTTTGTTTTTTTCACAAAGAATAATGGAGGAGCAGGGGAAGGGGGTAGTCAAATATGAGGTGAATGACATCTAACAAAGAAGATTTTATGATCTACACTTGGGGAAACTTTGGCAGGAAAATCTGACACCTGATACATCATCTGGTGCATTCCAGAGGGGAAGAAATGTGTTCTTGGCAGTTTCTGTAAACACCTCAGAGATGAGAGCTGCCTCTGGCTCAGGATGGCATGATGGCATTGAGAAAGAAGGGAACACTTGCAGATGCAGGGAAATTAATGTGAATTTGGTACTAAAATGCTAATGGTCTTTTTCACTGCATTGTAGGTTAAAACAGAAGACACACAGTGTGTTACATTTGTTTTTGCTGTTCTCTCATGCTTTGATTAGACTACATAAATAGAAGCATATTAATTGTATGTCAGCTTACTGTCTGCAATTGAAATTCAAGGCTGTAGCTTGCAGCCTTTTGATTGAGATGCAGAAGACCTTCTGGTATTACCTTTTTGTAAAAGAATTTACTGTCCCTGTTTTTGCAAAAAGATCTGGTTTTCTCCCCTTTTAAAATTTTTTTCAGTCCAATGTACTGATTTATTTCTATTGCTTAGGGATATTTATTTCTGCTGATGGGTAATGATTAAAAAAGAACAAATCTCCCACACCAAAAGGTATTCGTAATATTCCTGTTATTGATAAACTAAGGTCAGGCTCAGTGTCCTGTACGTACTGAAAAATAAATGTGCAGTGGAAATCTTCCTGCTGGTGTAGGATGATTATCATCATAACTTCTTCTGCCACAAAAGAGAGTGAGTCTGGAGCACACACAAAGAACATGGGGGAAAATTATTTCTGCATTATGTCTTTTCTAACGCAGATTTTGTGGCATTTCTTTAGGACATGGTTTTGGAGGTACTGATAAGTGAATCTTACTGGAAGCAAGAGAAAGAGTCAGATCTGTTTGTCCACCCAAGAACATGGGTCAGTTCTACAAAAATGCTCTTCTTTGTGAGGTGGTAGCATGGAGCTTCTAAAACTCCTGTATGCTTGATGCATTTGTACTCTGGATATTGACTGCCATTCATAGCATGCTTTCATTTGAATTTTCTGCTCTAAGGCTGAACTAAGATTAAACTTGTATATCTGGGTTCCTGTTGGATTTTTGTGGTTTGTGCAGCCCTTCATAGCTGTGCAAAATGACAGTCTGGTGCTGTGGGGTTTGATCTCCAGGGCTCAGACAGGTAAAGCCAGAGCATTTTCAGGCAGCTGCAGTTGAATTTACACCTGTGCTAGCAAACTGTAGGGAGTTCATTGGAAAGGTGTGAAAAACCCTTGGGTGTAAGATTCTGCCTAGTCAAGCATCCCGACTCTGCTGTCCTGTCACAAAGCCAGCAGTTGTGCACTGCTCAAGTGGGTATGAATGTCTCTCATTCAGATTTAGTAGCAATTATGTGCAGGATGTCAGACACTTCACACAGTCTGTGTCTGCACCAACAGAAAAGACTGGAGAATTTAATTTGTAATCAGCATTGATGTTCCTGATTGTACATGACCTTGAGTATAGATTGGCTGCCCTTCCAGAGGCCTTTAGCAGCTTCCCTCACACTGTTCCCTCCCTGATGCTGTGTCTGAGAAGAGCTGTGGGTTTGTGGGTGTGGGTTGAGGAGAACCTCAGTCTGCCCCAGCAGTGGGAGCTCACAGCCCAGAACCAGCCCTGTCCTGGGCAGCAGGGCAAGGGAGGGGTCCTGCCCTTGTGTCTGCTCTGCTGAGACCCCACTGGAGCACCGTGTCCAGCTCTGGGGACATTGCTTGGGGACTGCTGGAGCCAGTCCAGAGGAGGCCATGAAGGTGCTCCAGGGGCTGGAGCCCCTCTGCTCTGGAGCCAGGCTGGGAGAGCTGGGACAGTTCCCCTGGAGAAGGATCCAGGGAGACCTGAGAGCTCCTTGCAGTGCCTGAAGGGCCTCCAAGAGAGATGGAGACAGACTTGGGACAAGGGCCTGGAGGGGCAGGACAGAGGAAAAATTGCTTCAAACTGTCAGAGGGCAGATTAGGTGGGATATTGGGAAGTAATTCTTTCCTGTGAGGGTGGTGAGGCCCTGGCACAGGGTGCCCAGAGAAGCTGTGACTGCCCCATCTCTGCAAGTGTCTACGGCCAGGTTGGGCAGGGCTTGGAGCAACCTGGAATAGTGGAAGGTGTCCCTGCCTGTGGCAGGGGTATGGAATGAGATTATCTGTAAGGACCCTTCCAACCCAACCCATTCTATGCTATGTTACTATGTGGTAATCACTGTAAGGCTGTGTGAATCTGATTTCTGGACTATTTTGATACCACTTCTCATTAGTGAGATTCTGTGAAATAAAGGATCCGCAGTAGCCTTTAGTTCATACTTGCTTTTCTTACTCCTGATAAGCCTGGACACTTGGGGACCTTGTAACTGATAAACCTTGGACAGCGAAGTATAAGAGTATCTGCCCAACACAGAGGTTCTTTCATCTTTCATCTTTCATGAAGGATGTGTCATCTAATTGACACCTTTAGTCTGAATTTTCTGAAACCATGTTGCTCTTAATAAATGTTAACTAAGCATTAACCTGTCATTGATCTGTACATGTTAAGGAGAAGCAAAGCCAGCGTGCTGAGGAGCACTTTAGATTTGCAATTTGTGGTAAAGGCTCTGATTTTTGAAGAATAAAACAGCAACACTCAGTGATGTGTATCATCAGTGGCAGAACTGAAGGACAGCTGCTTTCAGGAGAGGATGACTGCTGGTTCAGTCAATCCACAGGTGGAATGTAAGTCCTAGGCTGTTAATGGATGGCTGATTTTACTGGTGTGCTGTACTCACATAATTGTTAAATATTCTTCTTCTTGGTGTTCTGGGTGGTCCTGAATATCTGTTGGTTTTCCTTTCTTACCTCTGCCATCTTTCTCCAGCTTACCAGTTGTTTGTGTTACAGACATGGTTCAGTGTTCAGCACAAGCAAGGGTGAGGTGTCTCTTGGAAATGTTAACTGGGTTGAGGGTAGTGTGTGTTTTCCCAAGCAAGGAAGCTTCCAGTGGCCATGGAAGTTTTTAGCTTACAATCCATTACCAGTTGTGCTTACAGACTAGAATGGAGACCAGTCTGATGTAGCCAAATGTAGCTACAATAGCTGTGCTGATACACAGAGTGTTGACAAACTGTCTGGGGCAGCTGTCTGGCAAACTTTCCTGCTCTGTCTTGTTTCAATTTCTTGAGAGGAGTAATCTATTCCCTTGCAACTCTGTCCACAATAAAGCTTTTAGAAACATGACTAATCAACGTTGCAAAATCTTGCTCTTAGTGTTATCTTAAAGGGTTTTGTTATACCTGTCCTTATTACTCAGTTCTTACTAACTGTAAAGGAGCTGGACATGAAGGGAGAACTAAGAACAGGAGAAGGGGACTCAGTCGTGCTCTTGCAGCACCAAGTAAATTTATTTGATTTTCTGTTCTGGTTAAAGTGCTGAAGAGGAAGGTATTTTGAAGTATGATATTTAAGGGAATATGCCATTTCTGGCTATTAGAAGTGTCTTGTTTTTCATAAAGATTCATTCCACTATAACTGTATAAGAGTGACTTTTAATTAGACTTCTGAATCCCATTAGGAAAAACAAATATCAATACTTAACTACTCATATATGACTTGACAGAAAATTGCTAATGTAATTAAATTTTAATAGTGTTAATGACTCTCATTTCTTATTAGTAAGAATTAAATCTAATGCAAGATTGTATGAAAAAGTGTTACTGTCTGCTTTCCTACCCTTAAATGTAAATCATTTGTATGTACCTGAAGTCAGTTTTCTCTCATTTTTTGAAGTCAGGTAGTGCTGTGGTATTTTAGCCTAACCAGCCTATGACAGGAGGATTTTCAAGTGAATCTAAAAGGCAGAACGTTTTAAGTGTAGTAAGAGGGTTTGGTATTCTTAGAAGTATTGCAGCAAGCACTGAGATGTTGTGAAAGAGAACAAAAAAAACCCTTAGACTCAAGATTTACAGGTAATCTCCACTAACCAGTCAGTGTAGCTACCCTAATAAGTAGCTGTGGAAAGGTTTTTCTTTAAAAATCGTTTCAAAATTTGGCCAGTGGAAGAAAGTGTTTGATAAGTGGTGCGGTATCATGATGAAATTTTAAAAAGTAGTTTGCACACCTCTGCTGCTGTCTAGACTTCACAAGTGACCTTGTTGAAATTGTGAATTATCTAAATCAGGTGACACATCAAAATACTTTCTGGAAACAGCCCCAGGCTTTAGCCTTTCAAAGTCCAAATCTGGACTGCTGGAACATGAGCATAAAAATTGCAAATGAGTTGTATGACTCAGGCATCAGACTAAGGAGTAAATGATAGGCCAGTGCTAGAAGATTAATACAAATCAGAGGTATTTGTATGAGTAATTTGAAACATGAGTAGTATGACCACAAATTAAACCTCATTAGGGTGCTTAAAAATCGGGGTTCTAGATAGCTTAAAGCACAGTGTAGTGTTCACTGTGATTCTGGATAGAAAGGCATGTAGAGTCACACCTCTATAATTCCCATTTTATTTGTACAGACACAAATGCAAGAGGCAGAAATTAGTCACAAGGCTTTTATACCCACGTCCTCAATTTGTATCCAAATCAGGCTTTACATGTCACTGTCAAGGCAAAACTGCATGAATCTTTCTCTTAAAAGCCAAACACTCTGCAGAAGAAACCCCGATAACTGTGCTCGTATTTCTTCCAACCTAATATATTTCTAGTTCCAGAGCCTGCCATTACTTTTGCTGTATTTCTTTGTGACAGAACATTGCATTCAGGCCCTTAGGCTGCCTTTCATCCTGGCACTCAATAATAATGGACAGAGTGTAAAGATCTGTAATCAAAAGGTAAACACTGCAGCATTGTGTACAAATAACTCCTGAGATATTTATTCTGAAAGACATCCAGGTTAACATTTTAGCTGAGGACACCAGGGAAAACCTTGCTGGTGGTGAGTTGCTTTTTTTGTGTTAGTTTTTGTTGTGTCTGGTGTTCAGCTGTTTCCCAGGCACTGAGCTGTGTGAGCTCGCAGCACAGAGCTGCTGCAGCAGCGAGGCCATTTTCATGTGACAGCTCTGAAATCCACCCACTCCTGCTTTCTTGTTCTTGTCCCGATTCCCTTTAACCAGCAGGTGCTGGAGAGGTCCTACTACCCTGTCTAAACATACATGTACCACTTTGGCACTACTGGTGTCACTTAATCACTTGTGTCCTCACAGAGCTGGCAGCAGGTGCAGTTAACCTGGTGTACACACACTTCAATTCCATGACCTGTTCCTGTTTGCCAAAAGGACTAAACCCTGTGGTATAAGGTGCTTTCTAGAGGTCTGTTTATCACTGTGACCTTTGTCATTCTAGGTATTGGTTATAGTATGAGCGTGCAAGCAGAGCACTGCTTTCTGAGGAGCCAGAACAAATCAAGGTAGATTAAGCAGGGTGGTGGAAAGCAAGAGATAGCAGTAATTTCTTTGGTCTTGCAGAACTACAGAAAAATCTGTATGAAGTGTCCTGGATTAAAGACCATCTGAGGAGACAGGCCCACAGCAAGCCCTGCTGTGAGAGGCTTGCAGGCTGCTTTGGGTCTCACCTGTGCAGAAGACAGGCTGCTCTATTGCTTTGGACAGTGCCTCGTGTGTGGGAAGGTGCCATGGGGACGAGCTGCAGCCTTCAGCCAGNTTAATGACTCTCATTTCTTATTAGTAAGAATTAAATCTAATGCAAGATTGTATGAAAAAGTGTTACTGTCTGCTTTCCTACCCTTAAATGTAAATCATTTGTATGTACCTGAAGTCAGTTTTCTCTCATTTTTTGAAGTCAGGTAGTGCTGTGGTATTTTAGCCTAACCAGCCTATGACAGGAGGATTTTCAAGTGAATCTAAAAGGCAGAACGTTTTAAGTGTAGTAAGAGGGTTTGGTATTCTTAGAAGTATTGCAGCAAGCACTGAGATGTTGTGAAAGAGAACAAAAAAAACCCTTAGACTCAAGATTTACAGGTAATCTCCACTAACCAGTCAGTGTAGCTACCCTAATAAGTAGCTGTGGAAAGGTTTTTCTTTAAAAATCGTTTCAAAATTTGGCCAGTGGAAGAAAGTGTTTGATAAGTGGTGCGGTATCATGATGAAATTTTAAAAAGTAGTTTGCACACCTCTGCTGCTGTCTAGACTTCACAAGTGACCTTGTTGAAATTGTGAATTATCTAAATCAGGTGACACATCAAAATACTTTCTGGAAACAGCCCCAGGCTTTAGCCTTTCAAAGTCCAAATCTGGACTGCTGGAACATGAGCATAAAAATTGCAAATGAGTTGTATGACTCAGGCATCAGACTAAGGAGTAAATGATAGGCCAGTGCTAGAAGATTAATACAAATCAGAGGTATTTGTATGAGTAATTTGAAACATGAGTAGTATGACCACAAATTAAACCTCATTAGGGTGCTTAAAAATCGGGGTTCTAGATAGCTTAAAGCACAGTGTAGTGTTCACTGTGATTCTGGATAGAAAGGCATGTAGAGCCACACCTGTAATTCCCATTTTATTTGTACAGACACAAATGCAAGAGGCAGAAATTAGTTATGAGGCTTTTATACCCACGTCCTCAATTTGTATCCAAATCAGGCTTTACATGTCACTGTCAAGGCAAAACTGCATGAATCTTTCTCTTAAAAGCCAAACACTCTGCAGAAGAAACCCCGATAACTGTGCTCGTATTTCTTCCAACCTAATATATTTCTAGTTCCAGAGCCTGCCATTACTTTTGCTGTATTTCTTTGTGACAGAACACTGCATTCAGGCCCTTAGGCTGCCTTTCATCCTGGCACTCAATAATAATGGACAGAGTGTAAAGATCTGTAATCAAAAGGTAAACACTGCAGCATTGTGTACAAATAACTCCTGAGATATTTATTCTGAAAGACATCCAGGTTAACATTTTAGCTGAGGACACCAGGGAAAACCTTGCTGGTGGTGAGTTGCTTTTTTTGTGTTAGTTTTTGTTGTGTCTGGTGTTCAGCTGTTTCCCAGGCACTGAGCTGTGTGAGCTCGCAGCACAGAGCTGCTGCAGCAGCGAGGCCATTTTCATGTGACAGCTCTGAAATCCACCCACTCCTGCTTTCTTGTTCTTGTCCTGATTTCCTTTAACCAGCAGGTGCTGGAGGGGTCCTACTACCCTGTCTAAACATACATGTACCACTTTGGCACTACTGGTGTCACTTAATCACTTGTGTTCTCACAGAGCTGGCAGCAGGTGCAGTTAACCTGGTGTACAAACACTTCAGTTCCATGACCTGTTCCTGTTTGCCAAAAGGACTGAGCCCTGTGGTATAAGGTGCTTTCTAGAGGTCTGTTTATCACTGTGACCTTTGTCATTCTAGGTATTGGTTATAGTATGAGCGTGCAAGCAGAGCACTGCTTTCTGAGGAGCCAGAACAAATCAAGGTAGATTAAGCAGGGTGGTGGAAAGCAAGAGATAGCAGTAATTTCTTTGGTCTTGCAGAACTACAGAAAAATCTGTATGAAGTGTCCTGGATTAAAGACCATCTGAGGAGACAGGCCCACAGCAAGCCCTGCTGTGAGAGGCTTGCAGGCTGCTTTGGGTCTCACCTGTGCAGAAGACAGGCTGCTCTATTGCTTTGGACAGTGCCTCGTGTGTGGGAAGGTGCCATGGGGACGAGCTGCAGCCTTCAGCCAGTCTCTTAATCAGGCACATTCCTTGGATGCTTCCACTTCTTTATAGAGAAATTTGCTTCATGGCCATCTGGCACTCTCTGACAACATCTGTGACATGACCCTCTTGTTCATCTTGTGAGCTTCTGCAGGGACACTCAGCACCTCCACTCAGGCAGGCCAGTAAGGAACAGAAGTCAAAGCAGCTGCTGTCTAGTCTGGCATTTGTGGGCCTCTGATCCCAGTTTAACTTTGTCAAACTTTTGAGCCTCTAAAGAGACTTGCAGGAAGTCGTAACTCTCACGAGGCTGACTTGCTATATTTTAATATGTGCTCGCCCCCTAGAATCCAAGCAAGTGGTTAAAAATTCCTCAATAAGTAACATATGAGCCCAGATTTTATTAAGTTTCTTCTCTGCTACTCTTAGATATTGCTGAGACAAAGCCATATGAAGAAGATTGTGTCTCTTACTAGGCAATGTAGTAATTGCTTACCTTATTATTCACTTGGACTTGGATTAGATGCAAAATGAGAGACTAAAGAAAGTGAGAATTTAAGTAGTGTTTTCCAGTCTTTTCATTTTGCTTGTGTTTGTTTAGCCCTTATGTGCATGATAAAGTGAGCATTCTGTACAACAGGTACTTAGGCCTTAGAGAAAACATCAGCTTGACTCATGGCAAATCGAGTTGTCTCAGCTACAAACTCATGATGCAGTTCCCAAAAGTGATTCAGCTTGGCCCCAACAGTAACATGTGGAGCCCTGGATGTCAATGCCCAGTGCTCTCTAATGTCTGCCTCTGTACACAGCCTGTTTCTTCAACTTTTCAGCTGTCTGATCTCTTGTACACAGCTGCTGCCAGGCAGCTTCCTGCAAGTGTTTCAAGATTTAGCTGATGCTTTTTGTGTTTGTAGCATTAATGTCTCTTGTGGTTTAATCCCAGCTGGCAGCTAAACACTGTGTAGCCACTCACTCAGTCCCTCTCCTCCACTGGGGAGCAGAATCAAAAAGAAAAAAAAGGGTTGAGATACTCACAGCTTTGTGAGCCAAAAAAAAAAAAAAAGAGAGAAGGAGAGAAGCTATGAGAAATAAAACCCAAGAGAAGCAGGTGATGCTCAGTGCAATTGCTCACCACCCACTGATGGATGTCCAGCCCATCCCTGAGCAGTGATCACTGATTCCCAGCCAACTCCCCAGTTTATAAATAGGACATGACATTCTATGGTGTGCAATATCCCTCTTGCCTTACCTTCAGGTCAGCTGTCCTGGCTCTCTCCTCCTGCAGCTTGTGCACCTGGGCTGCCAGGGCATGGAAACCTGAAAAATCCCTGAGTGCAGGCAATGCTTAGCAAAGAACAAAACATCTCTGTGTTATCAACGTATTGTAACACATTGTAAGCCAAAGCACAGCTCTGTACCTGCTGCTAAAAGCACATGAATTGTATCCCAGTGGAAGGCAGGATATGGCTCTGGAAGCAGGCTGGGCAGGGTGGAGCTCTGGTGGAGGTGCTGATGCCTGCTCCCACCCTGGCTCTGTGCTCCCCCAGTGCTGGCAGCTCAGCTCCATGTCATGTGCTTGTGATGAGGGGAGAGCAGGAGAAATGCCCTGAGCGAGGTGGAAGCAGGGGGAGAATTGTGGTGTTCCCGGGGCTGCTCAGGAAGCAGGGGGAGAGTGCTGACATGTCATTAGCCTCTCAGGATTGTGTCTGGGCCATCAAATCTTATTTATCACTGTTATGGCTTTCCTTTCAAGGTTTCCTTGGCTTCCTGTATCTCCTGTTTTGTTTTCTGATAAAGAACTGAAATACCATGGAGACAAACTCCTTATAAACACCAAGCAGACAGGTAGGTCAGCCAGTTTTCAGCACATTATTTTACATGACATATTGAGTGGGAGCACAGTGAAGGCTGGCAAAACATCCAGTTATACTGAAACCAATCAATTGTCTCATGCAGTGGATACAGATGATTCTGTTCATAATAAGAGAAGAATAAGCTCTCTGAGAAACCAGAAGTGACATGCTGTGTGATGCATCTCTCTGTTACAATTTGAAAAATCAGATAGATAATTTAATTATGCCCTCTCTTTGTCTGTACTGTTTTGAACAGCAGCAACTTTAATCTGCCTTCCCATACCACATTTATCCCTCTTAGTCAGAGATTGCTAAGTCATTGTTAACTACATCAAAGTTAACAGAATTACTTACAAATTAAAACAGTACTCACTAAGAGTAACTCTGGGTGAGTCACATTTGTATTTTTATCCTGAGGTATAAAATTAAAAAAAAAAAGGAAAAATCTTTAATTCCCATGACAACCTGTTGGTGACAGCAAAGTTACATTTAAGTGCAGCATGCGTTTCAAAACAAGCAGAAATAAACCAGGCTGAGCCCTGCATATTCTCAGAGAGAGGTGGACTCAACAGATTTTCATTAAATTGCTTAATTATGTTTATATAAAAAGCACCTGGTTTCTTCTAGGTTTCGAGTGACTGTCTGACCCAGCAATGCCTTGGCTAAGTAAAACAGTGACTGCAAAGAAAATTGCAGATGGTAGGGTGGGGGGAACCCTTTGTTTCTTTTAGGGAAGAACAAAAATTTATCAGAGAGCAAATTAAACCTCATCTTTCAAATGGAGTCACTGTGCTGTCCCACTTTGTGGGCAGATGAAAGGATTGTGATCAGGTGTGGGGCATGAAATATTTAAATTGATTAGATTTAAGTCACCTATTTCTTAAAGCCCAGGTTGGGTTAGGAATTGTGTGCTCCTATTGTGCCCCGTGCCTGAGGAGATACAGGACCCTCCTCCAAATTCTGAGGGGGCATCTCGAACAGGAGAATTCAGGTGAAGTTATTTATTTACCCAGGGCATGTGTAGTAGAAAATTGTCTAAATACAGATGCAGTTAATGGGTAAATGAGGTAGTAGGATTAGATATGTATCAGGTATTTACTGAAGTTGGAAAAGAGACCAAGGTCTCTTTAAGACTATTTTGGGAGACAAATTTGCCTTCTGTCCCATTGAGTTCACTGGAGTTTAGAGAACTAAAATTGTTCTTGTGAGGGTTTATTGAGGCCTGAAATGTTGCCAGTAGTCAAACACTGAGCAAATATGGTTTCTTTGGCAAGCCTGGCTTGATGATTGAGTATTGAACGATTTATAATTTCTTTAATAAAGCTCTTTTCTCCCTCTTCTTTATCCTCCACTGCTGACAGCAGTAGGCTGTTTTGTACAGACCCACTGTATCTAAGCAGGATGCTGGGAGCAAAATTCACCTGAAACACAGCCACAAAAATGTATATGCAGAATTAACTGTGAGTGGAAAACATAAATTTCATGAAGCAGCAGCTGAGTCATGGTAGTTGACTGTAGCTTGGATTCTTCCTACCTTTCCACAGATCAGTGGATTGCAGTGGATGTCTTTGGAGTTAAATGTCATGAAGGAAGATAGAGGAAAATAGGTAAAGAAACAGACTTGGTTTGGGATTTTTTGGGTTGTTGGTTTTTTTTCCTGTATGTGTGTAAATGGTAAAAATGAAGTGATGGGCACCTTTAATTTTGTCTGATCAGCCTTAACTCTAGATTTGCATACAGATTTCCTGGTGATGAATCATCAAGTCAGCTTAAAATATGTGAAATGATTGATACCAATTTTCTGTTGAGAAAGCCACTTTTAGTTAAACTGCAAGCTTCCCCTAATGAAATAATCTGCCAAAATCTGGGCTGTTGTCCTCAAAATGCAGAGAGGCTGAAAAACAAAGCATGTTGATTGCTAGGAAAGACCTGTTTTGCTGTCAATCAGGGCTTTTTATTTCAAGCTGGACAAAAATTTGGACATAATTTTGTGAGCCTGTTGCAACAAGTCTGTGGCATTTTAGGAGAAATAGGGATGATGTATTGAGAGGGAAAAAACTTCACCCCAAGTTTTGTCCTTTTTCATCTTAGTTGTGCCAGTTTGAGCAGATTCAGTGATGTTTCTCATTCCTGTGGAAATAGTACTTTCCCTTGTATTCTCTCTCTGCTGGAACATTTTGCAGTGACAAATCTGCAGAAGTGATTTTAAGAAATCAGAGTGTCTTTGCATAACCCCATAAGCCATGTTAGCACTCCCTGTCTCAGGAGGGGAGAAAACAGGGTGAAATGCTTCCGTTTTTCTCTAAGGATGG
The DNA here is from genome assembly GCA_013398995.1 of Alaudala cheleensis. NCBI lineage: Eukaryota > Metazoa > Chordata > Aves > Passeriformes > Alaudidae > Alaudala > Alaudala cheleensis. The sequence continues at coordinate 167,947 of VWYE01007249.1, forward strand.
GAATTTCTGAAACCTTTAAGTGGGAAACCTGAGATACCAGATTTGTTAAGCACTTTTCATACAATAAGCTTTTTCTCAGAATTCTCAAGTGCTGAGGATGACTTACTACTTTAATTAACAACCTTTTTAAAGGGTGCAAAGACTTTTCCTGTTTCCTAACTCTGACTTGCACAAGTTGGTGTCTTCCTCGTGTCCCCTTCCCTCTTCCATCAGATGAACTGCTCTGCTAAAAGGCCAAATCAGTCATTATAAAGGGATTTTCATAGTCATGATGAGGTAAAGCAGAGTGTGAAGATAGAGGAGTTTGTATTTAATGGGGAACTGATTAAAGGAGGATTGATTGCCGAGCAGATAGTTCAGACAGGCATGCATATGTAAAAAGAAAACACACAAATGCATATGTATGGCTTTGTCAATGTGATACTAATTGATGGAGAGAGAATGGCTGTTAAATAGACATCCCCTTGGAGGGCTCGGTGCAGTATGGATTAGCAGCAAATCCAGCTGCCCATCTGCAGTGCCACTGTGCTGTCCCTCCTCGTGTCTGTTGTGATGTGACACTGCACTGCCTCACAGCACTGACCCTGCGCTCCCCTGCTGCAGAATCTGCCCTGTTGCATTGGGAAGAGGGAAAATAAACTCCTCCTGTCCCTCAGTTTGGATGGCAAGTCTGTTATCATCTCTTGCAGGGTTTGAAGTGGGTTGGGAGGGTAAGTGTCCATGGTTCACTAGCTCAGCATGTCTGTGTGATAATGCAAAATAATGTGTGGTCAAGGCTCCTGGCAAGTCATTTCTCCCTGCATTGTACAGGGAACTGGAGGTACACAGATAGCCATGGGTGCCTTGCACAAGAAGAATTATCAAGTCAATCTAAATAAAGACAATATTCATACAAGTTGGTTCCTCTTGGCAGATTCTGGATAAATATTATTTCGTTTGCTGGCAGGTAAAATAGACCATTTTACCTAATTCTTAAATTTAAAGCTGTAGCCCTCGATTTTGTAAAGCCCCCTGCTCCTGTAATCTAAACGATTTGGCAAAGGCTGGTGTGGCTGCTGGGGAGATTGAAGTGAAAGGAAGCACAGAAGCAGGAAAGCCTCCACTCCTCAGTTCCTCTCTGTCAGCCAACAAGGAGAAGCAGGAGCTCAGCAACTGAAGTGGTGTAGATGTGTTTGGCTGCTAGTCTTTTGTAGCTGATAAAGGAGGAAAGCCAAGCTCTGAGCAACCCTGAGAGAGGGTACTGGGGATTTTTGCCTTTTGAAAGGAGAACAATAAATGCAATTGTTTGGCTCAAGACAGCTGGCATGTGAACTCTCTTCTTGTTCTTCCTTCAGTGCTGTCGTGGAGACTAGAAATTAATTTTAAAATTATGTGTAAAAGTTAACTCTCATGTGTATGTGTTATTGGGAAGGCTCTCTGAGTTACAGAAGCACAGTGGAGCTGAACATGAACCCTTGCATGGTTAAGGAATCATGTGGATGAGGCTGTGTTCTGTGCTGCTGCTGAAGGCTGCCTCTTAGGGAGCAGTCTGGGTGGGACATGGAGACCAAAGCAAAGGTGACCTGCAGTTAATTTATACTTTGTTCTGATCAGTTTCTTCTATCTTTAATGTATTTTATTGTGATCAGATAATGTAAGGAATGACTTGGAAATGTCCCATTGACTGATCTGGTAAGGAGAGAACAGCAGATGAACATGTTTTGTAAAGCAGTGTAACAGCTTCAGTGGCAAGGAACAACAGGCTTGGTTCTGCTCCAGCATCTGCCAAATGAAGTAACTGAAACTCCTGTTTATTACACAGCATAAAAGAAATGGAATAATACTGTTAGGAGTGTTATCTTTGGAAAATTACTGCACCTCACTGAAGCATGACTATAATGATAGGGAATTATGCTGCTGAAGCACACCAGTTCTGTGGCACAGTCACTAAAACATACACTGTGTGCAGTTCTTCATAAAGGCTTTATTGCAGATACTCTTGTATTAACATATTGTCACGAGGCCAGAATTGGCATTGCTTTTGTCTGGAGCATTCTGGAGGGAAACCACAGTTTGTCCTGCCCTTTATCTAGGGCTTATAAGTGAAAAAACACTTAGTAGGATTTGTAGTCCTCATTAAACGTCTGTGATACTGGATTTATCTTGTCCTGTGGGTAAATGCTACTTGTCCTCTCCATTTCTTTGCAGAATGGTTCAGAGGAAGCACTCTCAGGACACAGCAAATGCTAATGGTAGTAGGATTATATTTTGGAGGAAATGAGACAAGACTGTTTTATAACTACTTTGCTGCTTGTCATAATAACCAGCTGAGTACTGTGGGTATGTTTGTGGCTGTTTGTCACTTCTGTGTATTTTCTGACTCAGGATCTTTCTAAGGACCAGTTATTCACTGTTGAAATTACAGACCATTTTAATGGCACAATCTGTTGCTGCCTGTAGCTCCAGCCCACTTCTGAAGTGTCTTTTGTCTCCTGATCTCCAGTGCTGGATGCCAGGTGATACAGTAAGGATGTATCAATTTCCCACTCATTTAGAACTGCATTCATATTTGTATATCATTATATTTTGGGGGGAATATTTTTAAGTCCTGCTCTCAGTTTCACCACTCACTACATCAGCTTTGAGGAACAGGCCTCCTTTCACTGCTGGGAGGTAAATGACTGTGTGTGTGCTTGGCTGTGAATTGTTAGGGTGGTGTTTTCTGTGCTCCTTGGCTGTAAATGTGCAAACAGGGGTGGGGCAGTGCAGCCTTGAGCCCTGGCAGTGACTCCTGCAGCTCAGCATCCTGCTGCAGAATGACAGGCATGCTCACTGCTCTTCATGGAGACTAAATGTTCTGGCCATTTTATTCTGCTCATGACCAACAAAGAGTGATTGAAAAATACAGTTTTTTACACAAAAATTAAGGGAGAGTTCTTTGTTTAATACCTGCTTTGCTGTAGGAAAACCTGCCTGATTTCAGGGGCTGTTATATGGGGTAGGTTTCTGCTGAAAGTTTTGGGGATGATGTAAAAGCTGAAGTGCTGTGATGCTGATAGGGAGTGACTTACCTGTGGGAAGGTTTCTTGCTTCCATGGCTGCTCTGACATTTCACTAATTCCTCCTCTACCAGCACAGGCCAAGGAAAGCAATGCCTTGTTGGTGCTCCCATCTGCAAGTGCTGGACCCAAGGATAGGAGTTCTTAGTGCTGAGAGAAGATTTTTTGAGTTTGTAAGCTTTATATATTTGTTTTTCTTTTAACTGCCTCCTCTCATTCATGGAAAAAGTGAAATACTACTTTTAACTAGTGTAACTCATAAAACAGCCAGATTCAATATTAATGTACTANTGGCTGCTAGTCTTTTGTAGCTGATAAAGGAGGAAAGCCAAGCTCTGAGCAACCCTGAGAGAGGGTACTGGGGATTTTTGCCTTTTGAAAGGAGAACAATAAATGCAATTGTTTTGCTCAAGACTGCTGGCATGTGAACTCTCTTCTTGTTCTTCCTTCAGTGCTGTTGTGGAGACTAGAAATTCATTTTAAAATTATGTGTAAAAGTTAACTCTCATGTGTATGTGTTATTGGGAAGGCTCTCTGAGTTACAGAAGCACAGTGGAGCTGAACATGAAACCTTGCCTGGGTAAGGAATCATGTGGATGAGGCTGTGTGCTGTGCTGCTGCTGAAGGCTGCCTCTTAGGGAGCAGTCTGGGTGGGACATGGAGACCAAAGCAAAGGTGACCTGCAGTTAATTTATACTTTGTTCTGATCAGTTTCTTCTATCTTTAATGTATTTTATTGTGATCAGATAATGTAAGGAATGACTTGGAAATGTCCCATTGACTGATCTGGTAAGGAGAGAACAGCAGATGAACATGTTTTGTAAAGCAGTGTAACAGCTTCAGTGGCAAGGAACAACAGGCTTGGTTCTGCTCCAGCATCTGCCAAATGAAGTAACTGAAACTCCTGTTTATTACACAGCATAAAAGAAATGGAATAATACTGTTAAGAGTGTTATCTTTGGAAAATGACTGCACCTCACTGAAGCATGACTATAATGATAGGGAATTATGCTGCTGAAGCACACCAGTTCTGTGGCACAGTCACTAAAACATACACTGTGTGCAGTTCTTCATAAAGGCTTTATTGCAGATACTCTTGTATTAACATATTGTCACGAGGCCAGAATTGGCATTGCTTTTGTCTGGAGCATTCTGGAGGGAAACCACAGTTTGTCCTGCCCTTTATCTAGGGCTTATAAGTGAAAAAACACTTAGTAGGATTTGTAGTCCTCATTAAACGTCTGTGATACTGGATTTATCTTGTCCTGTGGGTAAATGCTACTTGTCCTCTCCATTTCTTTGCAGAATGGTTCAGAGGAAGCACTCTCAGGACACAGCAAATGCTAATGGTAGTAGGATTATATTTTGGAGGAAATGAGACAAGACTGTTTTATAACTACTTTGCTGCTTGTCATAATAACCAGCTGAGTACTGTGGGTATGTTTGTGGCTGTTTGTCACTTCTGTGTATTTTCTGACTCAGGATCTTACTAAGGACCAGTCATTCACTGTTGTAATTAAAGACCATTTTAATGGCCCAATCTGTTGCTGCCCATATCTCCAGCCCACTTCTGAAGTATCTTTTGTCTCCTTATCTCCAGTGCTGGATGCCAGATGATACAGTAAGGATGTATCAATTTCCCACTCATTTAGAACTGCATTCATATTTGTATATCATTACATTTTGGGGGGAATATTTTTAAGTCCTGCTCTCAGTTTCACCACTCACTACATCAGCTTTGAGGAACAGGCCTCCTTTCACTGCTGGGAGGTAAATGACTGTGTGTGTGCTTGGCTGTGAATTGTTAGGGTGGTGTTTTCTGTGCTCCTTGGCTGTAAATGTGCAAACAGGGGTGGGGCAGTGCAGCCTTGAGCCCTGGCAGTGATTCCTGCAGCTCAGCATCCTGCTGCAGAATGACAGGCATGCTCACTGCTCTTCATGGAGACTAAATGTTCTGGCCATTTTATTCTGCTCATGACCAACAAAGAGTGATTGAAAAATACAGTTTTTTACACAAAAATTAAGGGAGAGTTCTTTGTTTAATACCTTCTTTGCTGTAGGAAAACGTGCCTGATTGCAGGGGCTGTTACATGGGGTAGGTTGCTGCTGAAAGTTTTGGGGATGATGTAAAAGCTGAAGTGCTGTGATGCTGATAGGGAGTGACTTACCTGTGGGAAGGTTTCTTGCTTCCATGGCTGCTCTGACATTTCACTAATTCCTCCTCTACCAGCACAGGCCAAGGAAAGCAATGCCTTGTTGGTGCTCCCATCTGCAAGTGCTGGACCCAAGGATAGGAGTTCTTAGTGCTGAGAGAAGATTTTTTGAGTTTGTAAGCTTTATATATTTGTTTTTCTTTTAACTGCCTCCTCTCATTCATGGAAAAAGTGAAATACTACTTTTAACTAGTGTAACTCATAAAACAGCCAGATTCAATATTAATGTACTAGTTAGGCATACATCAAATATTGCCTTTTAATACCCTTACCAGTGCTTTTAATGCACTGCTTTGTTCTGCAAGCTCAATATGTGGGGCTTTTTAGAAAATTTTTTTAAATAGGGTGTTAAAAGGAATTTAATTGTTGATTCTTAGCACTTAAATAGGTGTCTACAATCAATAGCAATGTCCTGGAGGCACCCATTGAAACCACATTGCCTACACCATTTCTTTAACTGGAATTGTACTCATGCTTCTAATGTGGACATGATGTTAATCAAGTCCTTGGATATCACAGATGAGTGCAGGTCTCTGCAAACAGAAATGTCAGTGCTGCTGGCAGTGAGCTGGGTATGAGGTCTTTGTTTCCCACATTGCAATGTGCTGTGTCCTTGGGTGGAGGTAGTGGAAGTCTTTGTTTCAGTCTGTTCCCCTAAAAAATAAGCTGGGTGCTATCCAAGATTTGACATATTTAAAAAGTATTAATCAACCTTCCTAATAGTTGCTATTCAGCTAATCACACTCCAAATGGCAAATGGTTGTAAAGATGTCAAAGAGATATGCAGAACACCCACGGTTTGAGCTCTTCCCATTCTCATTAAAATAAGCTCTTATGGCCCAGCTAGTGTAATCATGTGATAAAATACTCAAATTAAGAGCATTTAATAAAAAAACATGGTGGGGAGCTTTGCTAAAGATCTCTTTAGTGTGTTTTTTTGCCTGATTATATGAATGTGAGAAATAATGGGATCTTTGCCTTATCACACGTGGGCTAATTCAAAGGCTCATTATTTATTTATCAGGCATTAAGCATCAAATCAATTTGGCTTGATACTTGAAAGCAGGAAATTTAAGATGAAATTTGAAAGGAAGATTAAGAAGTAAGATTCAACCTAACAAGAACTGAACTATTTTGCTTGCTAGAGTCGAGTCACCCCTGCAAAAAGATCACAGAATAGATGGACAAAGTCAGTCTTAATCTAATGCTAATGGATTGTGGAATGAATGGTTTATGATTTTGGACAGAGTGCTGTTTTCAGTATCTCCACATTTTTAGTTTTCTTGTGATCCACAGCTAAAGTTACTTTGAGGTTTCCAAACAAACATTTTTTGCACTTACTTTTCCTTTAATGAAAATATTTTCTTCTTTCTATTGGTCTATAAACTGAATAGTATTATACATAATCACTAGAATAAAATCCATTTTTCAGTGCTTTTGGGGTTTTTTTTAATGATAAAATGATTAGGGCTGAGACTCGAAAGCCCAGAGTTCAGTGAGTTGCTCTCCTTTTTCTGTAGGGGTGTGGGTATATGTGTCTATGTGGTGCTTTGTTTTCACTGCAGAAATACATTCTTTTGTGTGTAAAAGCAGATTCAGAGAATGGACCTTCCAGAAACTGGATACCAAGCCTATCTGAAGGGGGAGAATAGGACAAAAGGTGAATCCTTTGTTGGTGGCTTTGATGGAATTGTATAATTTTCCCCCTAAAGAGGAAAGTTTCACTTGGGTCAGGAGGATTTTCACAATGTTAGAGAAGAATGGAGATAGCAGTGTTAATTATGGAGGAGTGATCCTCTGCTGCTGTTTCCTGGTGGATTTTTTGCTGTCCATGTTTGAGGTCTGGATTGTGAGAGAAGATGGTTTAAAAAGAAAAAGAAAAGGCTTGAGAGAGATCTTGAATTTTGCAAACCCAGTTCTTTTTCTTTTGTCAGATTATATATACACTTACACCGACCCAGAGATGGGGCAACTGAGAGGTGATTTAAAAACTTTTATTCCATTTTCAGTCTCATGGTGAAGGGTGAGACAATACAGATGTTACAATTTATGCCATTACAATCAGAAGCCAAGCTATTTCCTAGTTACAACAGTTATAAGCATTTCTTGCCCTGTCACCTTTTGCCATACAATGCTGTTAATGCCTTAAAGCCAGTCATCTAAAACTGCCCCTCGTGGGTCCTAGTACAATGCCTCTTTCATAGTTCTAGTTCTCCAAAGTATCCAGTCTTTTATGTTCAAGGCCATCCCTTAAAACTTGTTTCCAGTTCCATTTCTCTCTCAACATCTGTCCTATCTCATGGCATTCCTAAGTCAGCTTTTTCAATCTCTAGGTTTACATGCAGATGCACATTTTGTGAGCTCTCTGTTAGGCTTTGAGAATTCTCTACAAATCCATTTCCCACCTTATTCCCCTGAATTATCTAGAAGCTCTCTGGTTTGTCTGTTCACAGATTGGAGAAACCTCCTTGGTGGTCAGCTCTCTAAGAGGCAGAGAGGTCTCTGCTTCATTTCTCCAGGTTCTTCCCTTCTCTGCAGACCTCAGAGTGTCCTTCCTGTCCAGCCCTGCAGGCAAGGCAGTGTGTGGTGCAGGGTGTGTGAAAGCTGTGTTGAGCCCCAGCAGTGAAATTCCAGGGCATTGGGAGCCCTGTCC